>WAAD01032568.1:25736-46948 GCA_013389945.1 Fregata magnificens | reverse complement strand
GCTGGCGGGGGCTCATCCGGTGAGTGCCCTTGGCGGCAGCCCCGCGGCCCGGGCCCGGCTGCCGCCCGCTAACGCGAGCGTGTCTTCCCCGCGCGCAGGTTCCTGCACAGCCTGGGCGCCATCTTCTCCTTCATCTCCAAGGACGCGGTGGCCAAGGTACAGATCATGGAGAACTACTGCCGCGGCGAGCAACGGGAGAAGTACGTGTCGCTGCAGTCCATGGTGGAGTACGAGCTGGCCAACGGGCTGGTGGAGGTCCAGAAGCGGTCGGGGCGCCCCGACTCCGGCTGCCGCACCGTCCTGCGCCTCCACAGGGCCCTGCGCTGGCTGCAGCTCTTCCTGGAGGGTCTGAGAACCGGCCGGGAGGACTCCCGGACATCCGTCATCTGCACGGACTCCTACAACGCTTCCCTGGCTACCTACCACCCCTGGGTTGTTCGCAAGGCTGCCACGGTGGCCTTCTGCACGCTGCCGCCCCGAAACGCCTTCCTTGAAATCATGAACGTGGGCACGCCTGAGGAAGCTGTCGCTATGCTGGGTGAGGCCTTACCCTATATCTGCGATGTCTACGGCATCACCCAGGAGCTCTTTGCCCAGCATAAGCTGCTTGACCTTCCTTGACGGGAGGGATGCTAGAGAGCCATATCATATTCTGACGGAAGTCGGATGAACCAGGTGAAAACCACGTGTTTTCACAGACGCACAAGCATCTGGTTCTCTGTCCGTGGTCACTCCCCCTTTCCTTTTCCAGTAGGGAGGTGACAAGTTGACAAAGCTATTCAGGTGCCTCACTTTATAAGAGAAAAAAATGCACCAATTTTTTTAATATGTATGTATATCTGTATGTGTGTGTGTAGAGCCTCGGCTCTACAGTAAGAAAAAAAACACTATGAGGGTGCTTAAGGGATTTCTTTTCTCCTCCTGGATTCACCTTCAACTCTCCAGCTAAGCTGGGAGTGGAGCGTTTTGGTTTCTTCTTTAAGCCGAAGTCTGCAACTTAGGCAGCTTCTGTGTGTTTACACCAATAGTTAGGACCTCATGTGACAGCACAACTTTCAGATGTGGTGTCTGAACAAATTTACGCTACATGTGAGCTCACTTTGTCGTTTTTGTTTACAGGCTGTTCCCTTGAATAGATCGGGGGGGGGGGGGGGGTTTCCCTCTTCTATGCGTTAACCTTGAAAAGATAATCCTGAGCAATGTGTGTCTGAAAGGAAGCTCTTTGCCTTGTGGTCACAGACTCATTTCATTACTGCTGCTAATTCTGTGTCCCCTAGAATTAAAGGAGGAAATGGTGGTGTATGTCATTATTGTAAGAGATCGTTCTTCCTTTGTGCATGGATCCATTAAGCAGGACCTTCCTTCTGTGTAGCTTCCCCTGCCCATTAATCTATTCTTTATGCATCTTGGGATGTGGAACAGTTTTTAGTATATACTGCACAATATCCAGCTAAGGCTGCAGACTGTACCTTATGTGTTTTCCAGCCATGCTTCTAAATTGTGTTCTCATGATTATTTTTTTTAATGAATGTGTGAAATGCCTACAAAAATTACTTCTCTGACTGGGGAGAAATGCAAACTTGCACTGGAAGTCACTACTTTGTGAGGCTTATGGCTTCTATTGCAAATCACTGTATATAATAGCTGGTGTGTGTGTGTGTGTGTATACACACACACACACACACAGAAGTATGTAAAATAGAGTTTACTTAGCTTTTTGAAAGCTGAAAAAGCACTATATTGTGAGTTCATGATGACCTGAATATTTGGGGGAGGAGGGAGAATCCCACAGGCTGTAAGGTGTTTTGATTGTATCTCAGATAGGAGGCATTTTGGCCTAACATAACACTGCATGATTCAGGAAATCACTATTACCTCACAGGGATTAGTCTAACTGGACATTAAATTATGTGAATAACATGCTTCTGAACAGTATCCTTTATAGGAATGCTTTCTGGTTTTGTGGTGTTGGAAGGAACATGACTTTGTTACCTATTCATATCTTGTCCTTCACTAGCAGAATCTGATTCATTTACCTAGTGATCAGATGTGAAAACAACTGTCAGGAGCAACCCAGATGAAGTTAGATGCTGCGTACTGAGCTCCTATTTTGATTACTCACATCTATGAACAATATCTTTTGCTAGAAGATAGGAAATGGAATTTCCGTGAACATCCTAAATGGAGGTTTAGTTGCTATGCTGTGAAAACACAAATATCATTCCCTTTCTGCTAAGACCACCTTAAAATGATTACATAGTTCTATAAGATAAATCCAGATATTAAAATGGAGCAGTTCCATGTTTCAGACTACAGAATATGTCTTGCTGGACCTCCCTTGCTGTTTGATATAGATATAGCTGGTATTTCATCTGTGTAGTGTATTAAATGCCTTAAACTATGTCAAGTAATGTGCGTCAAGTGAAAACATGGTTTAGATCTCTTGGGAGTTTAATGCAGAAATGGTAGTATGACTACATGGGAAAATTACCTTTTCTCCCTTGTCACATTAATTCTCAACTATTCCTCTTATGAGATAAACATTAATGCTGAAAGTGAACTTTATTTTTGCCATTAAAGAACCAAACTTTCTCAGCAGGGAAGAAAACTCTGTAAGTGTATAACCAATCATTTTGTGCAAAGTATGCTTCAAGTAAAATACAAGTTTCCATCAGTCTGCATGTTCTAATTTAAACAAGGTATTGCCTAATGATAATTTTCTTTTCCTAGTGTCCTGCTCTTGTCTCCAAATGGTGGGAACCTTTTTAACAGCCCGTTAGTTACCACTGAGTAAAGCTAAGGTCCTGTACTTGGCTTTGGGCAAGTTCAGAGTCTGGCAGCTTTCACTAATGGGGCCAAATTCAGAAGAGTAAAACCATCTACAGTGACTGTTGTACTTGAAAACTGCAACAACATACAGATTCGCTAGAGGGAGTTTGAATATTTTGCACAAAAGTCCATCACATAAACTATCTCCTGTGCCACAGTAAGCATACTTGATTCCATGTGAAAATATGGATGGGAGTAAATAATTGAATGGTGTAGAAGTCACACATAGGCAAAGAGCTTTTTTTTTTTTTTTTTTTCCCCTCTGTGCTGTTGAATTTGTATTTAGAATTTTTTAAAAGAAGTTACATAGTTACAGCTAAGACTTAAATGTGGCATTAAGGGGAAGGTATCCTTAAAAGGATGTCAGTATAAACATATCTATATAACTTAGCTATAGAAATCTACAACTGTTGCTTGCCTGAAGTACTCATATACTTATACTTAGCTTTCTACAGCGTATCTGCTTCTCTTCATACATGGAAAAATATTCTAGCCTTGTGGCAAAAGTGGTATATCACTTTGGCAGTATAAGCAGTTTTTATGATACAGTATACATATATAATAAACCAATAAAATGCAGTAAATTGAACTTTCCAATTCAGACCTATCCTCTTTTCTAAAATTCAAACCTGACAGAAAAAATGCAAACCATGATGCAACCTAAATTACTAGGCTATAGAACTTGTACCTAAACCCAAGTTTTTAAACTGAAGTTAACATCATAGTTCAGTGTGAGAAAAATTTAGATCAGCCAATAACAACTTCCTCAAAATAGCAGTATAGCTGAGTAATAGCTCACCAACCTTGCAATCTAGGAATGACCTGCTCCAGACAAGTTCTTGTGATGCACTGAGGAAGATGTGGTTATCTCCATGATGAGGTGACCTTTAAAAAAAAACAAAAAACAAAACAAACAAACCACCACCAACAAAAATTACTGCTGTCTACATCTCTTACCCAGTACCCTTTAGTTCAGGCAACTCAACATATTATTCTGAAGTTCCTTTAAAAATAAATTATGTGACATTCCTTCAGTGCAGGCAGCTTCTAAGTAGGGAGCATGCAAGTGAATGCTTGGATCAGAGACAGCCAGGGAGAACTTCAGATAACAGCAGGAAGCAATGCTGGTGAGCAAGTAAATTTTCCCTTACTCAGCCGCCATACAGGTAATGGTCATATTACGGTAACAGGCACCATTCTCCACAAGGCACACTTCAGCTTGTTGGATTCCACTCCTATCAAAGCGTGTTCTCCTTGGCAATGAGCAACCTGCACTGATTAAGATCTGCTCCCAGCACTAGACAAGTCACAAATCCAGTTTGTGAAAACTGTAAACAGGGACAGTTTCTACAAACACATTCCATTAAAGATGTCATTTCTTGTTTGGTTGGGGGGTGGGGGTGGTGGTGTTTAATGCAAAAGACATGTCCACATTAGGGTCGGGCACCTGAGTTCACCACCTATCCTACAGGAAGTCCAATTTCCAGAGCTGTGACAACGAATTCAGTAAGTCACTCTGCTTGAGTAAAGGCTACTCATTGAGTAAAGGAAACCAGGATTAGGCCAGTGATTTGCAACCAAATACACTCATAGGCTATTGCTGTATATTTGACTATTGCCCACTAAGCATAGAGTTACACATTTAATGAATTTTGCTAAAAAAATTCTTCCCCGTTATTTTCATCTCTCCGAGTTCTATTTAAAGAGACTTCCCAGGAACTGTTGAGACTGGATCCCCTGCCCCTGTTCCCTCTCCCACATTCGCTTGGAGATTTCTTTGAAACATTTTCCCCAAAATAGACAAATAACGGTCCCTGACCTGCTGCTGTGCTTGAGCTTTGGTTATGCAGCAGCCCTCAAGCCCACATGCCTATCAATCAGCTCAGTTTAGAAGGCCTGGTGATTATATCATAGGAGGCTTGTTCCCTTTTGGAATGGACACCGTAAACCTGAGGGCATGATCAGAGCCTTGTTAGCTGTGTGCGAAAAGTAAGAGGACTGTTAGCTTCATGATACATGTTAAGTTTGGTCACTTGGGCTGGGAAGAGAAAGGAAAAGAAAGTCCTGATGGCAACTGATGGTCTTAGAGGCAAACATTAAATGTGAGATGGAAACAAAGATTAGCTCTAAGGTGCAGGAGCACTGGTGTACTGTGCCATCAATTTCTGATCCTGAAATGGAAAAATGTTTTTGTGTTCTTGATGCTACTATGCAGTCAAACTTCAGATGCAACCAACCCCCTTTTGATGAAAGCTTTTAGTGGCACTGGCTTCCTTAGTGTTTTGAATCTAACACTTACGCAAAGGTATATATATGTTGCTTTTGCTTCCAGATGGAATGAGGAGCATGCACTGCACTCTGCAGGCAGATGACACATGTTGAGATGGTGCTATTGCCTTTTATGAAGTAAAAGGACACTCAGTACTGTGCACAAGGCAAAGCAGGAAATGAAATCATCTGGCTTGCAAGCTTGCTGGCGTGTGATCAGTTTTTCCTACTCAGTTACACCAAGGTAGTTTACACCATCACATTACGAGCTACTTACAGCTCTTCGTGAGGAGAGTGAAAAGACATGCTAGTGTCCTACCTGCTTCTTTTGCAGCAACAAAGCGCAGAAAAGCATGGTTCAAAAATCTTTTCATCTTCGCAGGCCATGAGCAGGGAATATGCCCAGTGCACTGAGCTATACAGCAGAGGAAAATCCCAGGAAGAAGGACGTCTCTCCTGAATTAGCATGCACAGCACTTTGGGAACCACTGGCTTCATGGCTAAAGTACATAAAGCTTAAGAGCAGGAGGTCATCTGAGTCTTGACCCTGACAGCTAAACATACTGGTCTTTCTATACCTCTGTTTCTTCTCCTGTGAAGCACAGAGGATATATTTGATGTCAGGCAAGATTAATGAGATTTGAAAGGTGCTCAGAGCCTCTCTACTTACAGTACCAAATTTACAAAGGCTATGGGTACAGGGATGCTCTGCTGCAGTGCCATGTATATCTGGCTTGGCAAAAGGCAGGATACTAAAATGCCAAAGAACATGGAATAAGCTGATCACCATTGTAACAGCACTGATAGACCATGTAATTCCCTGTCTCCTCTTATTGCAGGTTATTTGTAGATGGGCTAGTATGGGCTCTTGGCATGAAGTTTGCTATCAATCAGATCAACAATTCCACTTCACTTCTCCCAGAAGTAAAGCTGGGCTATGACATGTATGACACCTGCTTTGAACCAGTTGTGGCCTTACAGCCCAGCTTGCTGTTTCTGACCCAAAGTGGCACAATGGGCATTGGAGTACTGTGCAGCTACACCAACTACCAGCCTCGTGTGACTGCTGTGATTGGACCACATAAGTCGGATCTCTACCTGGTAACAGCCAAACTATTCAGCTTCTTGATCCCACAGGTAAAGAAACTCTCTGGAGAAGCAAGAATTCTCCTTTTTGGTGGGGGAAGGGTTTGGATCAACAACGCTGTCTATGCTCTAGGTCTTTGAACCAGGACTGTCAAAGCGCAGATTCCAATCTTTCCTCTGCCACAGATTTCCTGAGTGATCTTGGTTAGGTCATTAAACTTCCCTCCTGCAACACACTCCAATGTCTAACTTCCTGGAGAGAAGAGGGATAACTCAGGCCACTCTGTGATCTATGTAAAATGGGAATAACAGAGCTCCCAGCATGAACTGGGAGGATCCCATGAAAATACATCTGTGACTGTAAGTACTCTGTTACCACAATAGAGAGAGCTATAATGGTCAGGTAAATTTAGCCCTGAGCTAAGATATTACTGAATCTTGGGTGTGTCACCTTTTGTAGAAAGTAGCCAATTATCATTGTCATTAATGATAAGGGCTGGTGCTGTGATGATAGACACAAATGGCAGTGGAAAGAGATAGCCATGTGGGACAGTGCTACCGGAGACAAGCGACAGGGGCCAGTTTATGGTTCTCTTGGTAAATGCAACCATGATGGACCTATCCCTTTAGATGAGTTCTTCCTTCCCACTATCCTGACCCAGCATTTTTTAAAATCTAGTGCACTGAGACTAAGCAAAGAAGGTGGAGAGTGATCTGGACTGTGAACACTTCCCTCAACTTCACTCTTTGCCTCGCTTTCTCTCTTATCCTCTAATTTGCAGGTCAGCTATGGAGCCAGCAGTGAGAAGCTCAGCAACACCGAGTTGTACCCACCCTTCTACCGAACTGTTCCCAGTGGTAAGAACATGGTGGAAGCTGAGGTCCTGCTACTGAACAAGTTTGGATGGAACTGGATTGCCACCATTGGAAGCAATGATGAATATGGCTGAGGAGCCCAGGGGCTCTTCTTAAGCATAGCTGGAAATTCCAGCATCTGCATTGCATTCGAGGGGCTAATTCCTACAGACCTTGCAGACCCCAAAGCCAAAAACCAACTGGAAGATACCATCAAGTCAATTAACAAGACCAAAGTCAACATCACTGTTCTTTTTGCCTTTAGTCAGCCAGCCCAGGCCCTGCTGGAACACAGCATCAGGATGGGACTAAGTGAGAAAGTCTGGATTGGCACTGAAGCCTGGATGTTGTCCGACATAGATGCCTCCATCCCAAATATTCAGAGCATTGGGACAGTCTTAGGCTTTATTATGAAAGCAGGCACAGGCCCTGGCTTCCAGAAATATGTTGCCAACCTCTTTACCTCTGTTCAGCAGGATAAATTTTGCCAGGATTCTAGAGAATTCATCCACCTTATGAACTCTGACATGCTGGACACATATTGCAAACAGTGTGACCACATCTCACTGCATGACATCTCGTCCATGCTAAGCCACTCACAAATACAACCAGTGTACATCACAGTCTACAGTGTGGCTTATGCACTGCACAGAGCACTGGGGTGCACCCACCAAGCATGTCCCAAAGCATCCATCAGATCTTGGCAGGCGAGTAAAGGTCAGGGGGACAAACAGCAATTTTTCATCCAATCTATGCATCAGAGCTGCACACAGCCAGACAGGGAGGGGAGGTAATACTGCACTGTGCTCCTGCCCTCTGCCCTGATAGTGATACAACCTCGGCAATCCCCTCAGCCAGTCAACCCCTACACCAGCACACAGAACCTTCTCTGATGCTGGCTAGGGCTGCATCCTCCTCTCTAGGGCTATGTTCTGCCTCCTACTAACTGGGCTCGGCACAATAGATAGAGCAGTTGATAATACAGCCAGAAGGCCGATATCTGCAATCTTAGCCCATGTAAGGGACAACTGATTTCAGCCAGAAATTAGCTGACTGCATTATCATCCTCCAAGCAAGAATATCAACTGTACCAATATTTACTGTCAATTTTCATTTTTCTCCTCAGCTGTTGCACTCCATTAATACCCTCCCATTCAAGGTGAATGGCCAAAGTTTCAGGTTTGATCAATCCCATGGCACAAACGCTGGCTACAAGCTTATATTCTGGTCCTGGAAAAACAGCACTCTTACTTATCTGCCTCTTGGCAACTATGAAGAGTCCTTGTACATCAATAAATCCCAGATTCAGTTTCACACTGCAGATCAAAAGGTAAAGACAGTGGGCAAAAGCACAAACAATCAAAAAATGAAGTAAACTTTTTTGCCACTTCATCAGGACTGTTCATAAGGAGCTCTTAGCCTGCATGCTACTCCTACAAGATTTGTGTGGGACCCAGTTCTTGCTCCTCTGCAAACATGTAATCCATCCCCATTGTGCAAAACTAGAAAAAGGTTATTACCAGTACTGTTTAAGACTCAGACACAGGTTGGATCCCAGCACAGCACAGCCAATTTCTTCTAATTTGTTTGGTGATACGGTGCTTCTCCTGAAAGTGTCTGGCTGACATTCATTATTCCTTTTATCTAGGAGCCTACATCAGAGTGCTTCAGACACTATAAACCAGGACAATTCAGACGAATAAAAGGATTCCACCTCTGCTGCTATGACTGTACAGACTGTCCAGAAAACACCTTCTGGAGCACTAAAGGTGAAGTCTGAGAAATTCAATGGCTTTAACTGTCTGTATTAGGTCTATCTCCTGGTTGAGGTCACACAGGTTCACAGAGCTGGTAACAACCAGTTGTGAGCTCTTCCTCCATGAAGCACTGCCAGGGCAGAATATTTTCCTCCCTTTTGTTCTGCTGTGCATTGCTCAGTCTTGCTCTACAGATCTTCAGTGGGGGACCTTCCTCTGTTGATCCCAAAGACAATGCATAAGGACAATGCATATGTTTTATCTCAAGAGGTAGGAGACAGGGGTATGATGAAATTCTGGGGTCATAGGTAGAAGAGAGGCATATGATGAAATTCTGAGATCTTTTGGAAGCTGGTGATGCTTCCTGGGGAAGGGAAACAGAGCCAAGAAATACATGGATCCTTTTGGGGGTGAGGGTGGAGATGTAGAGGGAAAAAAAAGAGACTGAACTATCACAAGCTTTGGAGATCCAATACACTTAGGAAGGGGGAGAAGTAGGCAAGGCAGCACCCAAACCAGCTACCTAATTCATGACTGTGATCCTTCCTCAAGGACTGCCTGCAGCAGGGTAGCAGAACTCCACTGCAGGGTGGTCATCAACTTTTCACTGCTACTTTGCAGACAGCTCCACCTGCACTCCCGGCCTAGAGCATCAGTGGTCCCCTGTCTGGAACACACTATGTTATGACCGCAGTGAGAGATCCCTCTTTTGGAATGAGTCGCTCACCATTGCCTTGCTCATGTTGATGTCCATCACCATATCCCTGACTCTTTCTAAAGAACCTTGAGACTCCCCTTGTGCATGCTTCTGGAGGCAAACTGAACCTCTTTGCCTTGTTCACACTCATGCTGCTGTGTCTCAGCTGCTGTCTCTATATAGGGAAGCCCAGTAACAACCTTTGTATGATCCAACAGATAGTCTATGCCCTGTGCCTCAATGGTTGCTTCTCTACCTTCTTCATCAAGTCCCTTGAGATCACCCTTGTTGACAGCGTTGCCTCGCTGTGCCCCCACCTTCTTGCACTGGGTGACCCAGAGGAGGGCCTGGCTCCTTGTTGCCTTGTGCCTCCTCACTGAGTGCTTGTTCTGTTTCTGCTGTCTTCACTTGGGCTCCGACTGTCTGGTGTCTGATTACAAGTCACTGCCCACTGAAGTTCTGCTTGCGTGTAACACGGAGTCCTGGTTTGCCTTTGCCCTGATGCACGGCTACAATGGCTGCTTAGCCTTTGTCTGCTTCCTGTGCCCATTCATGGTACAGATTTCTGGTAAGAAGTACAATGTTGCCAGGGGGATCACATTTGCCATCCTCATCTATTTGATCATCTGGATCTTCTTCATTGCTGTTTTTGCCACGCTGAAGACAGTCCTCAGGTCTGTTACTCAGATTGGTACCATTCTGACAACCAGTCTGGGTATCCTGGGGACCTACTATATCCCTAAATGCTACATCATCTTGCTTAAGCCTGATCTGAACACAGTGGATTATTTCCAGAACTCCATCAAAGAGGAGCCAGAGGAGGACTCTCAATAAACAGACAATAAATCAGATCCATTGTCACCTGCTCCTCAACAGAAGCTGGCTGTATTTTAATGAGATCATTCTGTTTATGACGACTCTATAAGCTATGGTCCCAGACACAATCGCCATGTAAAATACAGCCTTATCTAGTAGGCTGAACACTAGGACCAGAATTTTTAAGCTGCAAAAGCCCAGGGCTCTACTTAATGAGCTAAAGCAAAATGTCCCCAGCAGACTAGTATCCATCCTCTCTGTAGCTAGCCACCTGTTTCATCACCCCCAAGGAGCCAAAAGCAGGGCCAGTTAAGCAAGCAACCTACAGTACCGATATTTTATATGAATCTCTCAGGTCTGGCAATCTGAGCTAGAAGCCTCACCCGGACCACCTTCCTGTGAAGACTGCTGGTAATTTCGACTTCTTCTTAACTAGATAACCACTCCAGAGACATATCCATGAATCGTTTCCCAAGCCTTATAAAAGCTTTCAAATATACCCAACAGCACAGAAATAATAACTAGAAAAACAGAAGGGAATCATCTGAAAAGGTGTGCAATTATAGACCACGAACAGAAATCCTTGTGATTAACTAATACTGAGTACCTGTCTACACAGGATCCTCTATAAAGACCTTCTCCTAGTGAGTAACATCAGAAAACACAGCTCCTATGCAGGTCTCTCCTCCTGTTAGATACATAGAATCACAGAATAGAATCATAGAATAGAATCATAGAATCATAAAGGTTGGAAAAGACCTCTAAGATCATCAAGTCCAACCGTCAACCCAACACCACCATGCCCCCTAAACCATGTCCTGAAGTGCCACGTCTATGTGTTTTTTGAATACCTCCAGGGATGGTGACTCCACCACCTCTCTGGGCAGCCTGTTCCAATGCTTGACCACTCTTTCAGTAAAGAAATTTTTCCTAATATCCAATCTAAACCTCCCCTACAGAAGGAGGAAGGAAGGAGAGGTAATAGACGGGGAGAACCAAAGGTCCTGCACACTGCTCTGTAATTGTGGTCATTCCAAGTCAGAATAATTGTAGTTACTCAAGCCAGAATCTCAGTAAAACAGAGATTTTTTTCAGACAAATTATATTGTAAAAGTTTAGATCACAATGGAAATATTCATCATAATTTCACACTTTCTTTACAATATGAAATTCAGTCTTGATATCATTGTTGTGAAACAAAAAGCTGAACTTTCCAAAGTCAATGTTTAAATTTCTGTTAAGTAATGTTTTGTACGGAAAAACTTTAATTTTCTTTACTACTTTGTCACAAAATCCCTAGAAACCATTCTGGTATGTAAAGGCAGCTATATGCATGATATAAAGAGTATATTACCTATTCATATTTCAATTCACTCATTTGTGTTTCATTAACATGTGTTTGCAAAGAACATGGAAATGAGGACAAGACACAGGGAAATGAATAGCATGAAAATCACACTATCCAAAGTCACAGCAAAAAGTTCCTCCCATCTCAAAAAACATGGAAAGATCACCAGAGAGAAACATTTCTTACCCAGTGAGACATTCTGCAAAGAGGACAAAATAAATCAAACACTCTGAGGAATAAGAAATACCTCTAACCTGTATTCATAGGTATACATGTAACATGGCCCCCGTTTGCTGAACAGCAGGAGAATTCTCATATCCAGAAAGGCTAGTGGTTTGCCCCATTAAGCATCCGATTTACAAGGACAGGTAATAGTGACAGTTTCAGAAGGCATGACAAAGAAATATTCGTACAGGAAAAACATAGACTAGCTCCCTCACAAAAGGTGCTTGCTAACTATAACCAGTTAATATCTAGTTTATATTATGAATATGAAGGTTTACACGTAAGTTACTGAACAAATCATGATCCTCTAAAGTGCTGAGTGTGGAGGTTTGATGGAATGTATGCGTCTAACCCTCTGTAAATCCTGCAAGCTCTGTCACTCAGGAGTATTGTATATCAAGAACTTCACAAGCTTATTTTTGTGTATGCAAAAATCATCTCTAATTGTCAGTCCACCTGCCTGTATCAGATAGACTCCCCTCACTGCCTATTAGCCACAGACATACCCTCTAGACAGGACTTTCCGCATACATGAATTACTAGAATCAAACGCAAACAAAGACAAAAGAAAACACCCCTTATTTCCATTACTGTTCTCTGTAACTACCTTTACATTTCCTAGCAATGGAATTGGCCCTTCCACCCAACACTGGACGTCTCTCTTTTTTTGAAAGTGTCATGAATCAGTTAGGGCCTAAAGGCCGCTAAAAGCCAGGGAAGAGATTCGCAATTATAATCCACAGCAGGTACTTTCTGCAGTACAGCTGTTACTGATGGCGTCTGGCTAGGCTTTGTGTGACAACAAAGCATACCCATAGTCCCTCTAGACCATCATGCATACACTGCTGGAGTACTTTCCCCAAACCTACAAAATCCTCCAAGTTCCTGCCTCAAGTTCAGGCTCAGCTCATACCTCTACCCCCACATATCACCTCTCACATGAAGGAGAGTGAACTGAATTGACCACCAGCTGAACCATGTTAACACTTAGGGGACTAGCAATTGCTGCCAGCTGGACTGCTGGTGGCCTACGTGTGACTAACAGCTGCCAGTGGTAGCACCATTTATGACAGCAGCCCAGCCCCACACATTGTGTATTAGCAGCTACTTAGAAAAGTGCTTCTTCTAGACTCACTAGGGCAAAAGGCTTGAACTCCTATTGCTGCCAACAGCAAAACCTCATTTAACTTAAATGTAGGCAACTATCTGACCACCTTTAAAGCAACCAGATGTGCAATGGACTGATGAGCTTTGCAGATGAAGACAAACTTCCATTCATTTATGTAAGCTGTTACAGAAGCATCCCTAGGTCCGTCTTTACTTGCTACTCAGTGACTTGGGCATTTGCACGTGAGGCAGTTTGTTCTTCCAATTGACTTGGACTTAATTTTTGTCATTCCTACTGATCAGATCAATAGCAGAAGGAATGGGTTGCACAGCTTTTAAACCCTGTTTCAAAGGGTTGCCTCTCTATTGAATACATGCGGTCTGGTTTTGAGCCCAAACGACAGCCAGGTAACACTTAACAGCAGGACTTCTGGTGAGCTACAGCAGTACACCAGCGAGAGTCTGAAGCTACATCTGCTACCTATCAGGTTCTTACCGCAGGGCAGGGGAGGAGAGGAAGCATCGCGGATGTAAGTGGGAGCTTCCTCCTCTTTCAGGCTGCAGAGGACAAGAAAGATCCATTCGTCTGGGCTGTGGTGCTCCCGTCCCCCCCGGGCCTGGCAGCTGCAGCCGATGCAGCACCTTGGACAGCTGCTGCGCTGACCGGCGCGGGGGGCCGGCGGGGGCTCTCCCAGCAGCCCCTCTTGGAGGCCAGGCTTAGTCTTAGCGTGAGAATTCGTTTGCCTCCTATGATGGAAAGTGCAAGACGTCTTTGGGGTTCTCTGCGAGGCACCTGTCTCTTTTTTCTGCCCTCGATAAAAGTATTTTGATTTTCAGAAGGAAGATCCATTTCCCTGTTTGCAAAGTGCCTTGCTGTTCAGAACTGTTCCTGAAACGTCCTGCTATGAAATGAGCAAGTAGAGCTTTCAAATTCTGTAGGCACATGAAATGTGAGCTCTTTGAAAGCACAGAATGTTAAAACCTCACAGTAAAACTCCAGCAGAAGATAGTGGAAGACAGGGAGTAAGTTACTCTGCTGGAAAGACAGAATGCTACCAGATCTGATGAAGTAAGCTTCTGATAAGAGTGCAGATAATGCACAAGCAGGACATAACAGATGTTGCAGAAGCCCGAGTGTGCCAGAGAATGAAACCTATGAGAGCAGAGGCTCAAAGCAGCAGGACTTGTGCATCACTTCCCCTTCACTTGCTCCTCAGAAATACAAGAGTGCCAAAGCTACAGACAACTTAAGTACCTGGACACAGGACAACTAATAGATGAAGGGCAGATGGATCTGCCAACATCACATGATCTGGAACTTTTTAGGCCTACTGCTCCATGCACAGGATATAACAGCTTTCTAAACATGGGAAAACTACAGAAAGCCTTACCCTCCTCCTGCTGGGAGAATATGTTTGTACTGAAACATTTTTTATAGGCCAGTAGGACTAGTTCAACCACAAGTGTTACTCCTCTCTGTTCCTGCAGGTGTGGAAATCTCTCTGTCCTCCAGGTCCACCCTGCCAACTTCAAAGCATTGTAAAACCAACACTACAGTGCATAGAGCATGACAAAGCTGACTCTGCAGCTCTAGAGGTCACCACAAATCTTGAAGTCTTCAAAAAAGCAGCTTAGAACTGCAGACCCCAAACAACCTGAGGGGCAAGGCCTATTCCCTCCTCTCTCAGTGCACCCACTGTATTTTATTTCTCCTCTTGCCATTTGAGACTCTTGGGTTCCCATAATCAAAGGACTATAATCCAGGACAAAAGAGGCTAAGTTGCTGTTACTACCAGCGTGTCTTCTGCCACCTACTTTTAGAACACAGATGATGGTGAGATAATATTGCTATGCTTCACCATGAGCACATTTATGGATCACAAAGCACTCGTCAGCCTCACAACACTGCTGTATAGAAGCTCCTGTTGCTTTGCTTTACTTGTCTGGATTTTCTAGGTCTTTCAAAGTGTTTACTATGACTTACTATGGCTAACCTGATGCAGCTGCGTACACAAGTGATACAAGCTGCTTTGCTCATCTTCATGACTGCAGGATCATTTTCCCTGCCTAACAGTCCCAGCAGCACAATTACCTTTTTGTCTTAAATATTTTCAGAGCTAATGAGGATGTCTGACACTTTTGGTCCTTATTATAATACTGTGTTCTACATTATATTTTTTGTAATAAATGTGAATACACTTTTATTACACCTCTGTACTTTTTATTACACACCTCTGTACTTCCAAAAGGCTGGAGAGAAACCAGCCAGCCCAGAGCAGACACCTGTGGCAGAGACCAAGCAAGGAAAGACAGACAGTATCTTGCACTACACAGCATCACAGTAATAATCAACAGTGTCTCAATGTCCACTCATATACCATGAAGGCTGCCATGTGTACTAGTGTAATATGAGGTGGCTAATTAGGTATACTGCACTACCAACCATCAGCCAATAGTTATTATTAAATATTAGCCACTTAGTGCCTCTTCATGTCAAGAAAAGTAGCAGCTGCCACTCTACTGTTACTTCTCCTAACACTGCAGATGCAATACAGTAGAGAGATTTCTCTTTTATCATGCTGTATCATGGAGGAATGATGACAGTATCTCTCCTTCAGTTCAAAAGCAAAAGATAGAACTTGATCCAACAATTCTTAACCAACACCATCGTATTTATCCTTTCATAAGCCTGGTAAAAGTACAACTAGACTCTAATGCAATTGTTACAAAACTGATTTCATGTTACTGAAATTAAGCAACTAGCCAAGAACAAGTACTTTCTCAAAGTGAAAACAGAAATATTTTAGTAAAGGCTGTTCACAGTAATTTTTTTATCCTTTAAACAATCTATTCTACACTCCTTTTGCAAAAAAATCGTGTCAGTGTAAAATGGCAAACCATGAAAGGTGAAAATGGAAAAACTTTCACATTATTTCACATTACTATCAAACAGTACCAAGTAAATATCAAGTTATATCATTAAGATCTTTTCTTTTCCCCACCCACTTTGACAAGCAACTATACTGCTCTTTTATTCCCCACATTAGACTTAGAGTTTTTCCATCTACCCACTATGTGGTATTGGAAGTTAATTCATCAATTCAGCTCAATTAAAGAATTTGCAAACTAATCTAAACCAGGGAATATTTTCATTCTTAAAAAAAGAGCTTTTTGGTGCACTGCAAAGCTAGCTGTCCTAGACTTCTGTAGCTACCTGCATATAAAATTCTCCTGGGGTACCTGAGGAAAAATGTGAAACATTTGACAAAAGTACTCTTAAGTGTGATTAAAGATAACAAAAATCTGACCTGAAGACTGAAAGTCCTTGTTTCTGGAGACTGCAGCAAGTCTTCATGAGCATACTGTTGCACCTGAGAATCTCAGCAGTACTCCTCACTTCAGTGCTGTGATTTCATACCAGAGAAGCATTAAGTAACTTTCAATCATCATTCCAGAAATAGACAAGGAAAAAATAAAATTTACCTCTATTGCTTCTCTTTCTGGCAGCAGAGCTAGAGCCATGATAGACTGATTTTTCTTTTCCTTTAGAAGGAAAGCAGGGGGTGGGGGAAGAGGGAGGAAGGGAAAAGTAGCTGATCAAATTGTTCAACCAGTTCCAGTCACCTGCAGACAATTCATACTAGGTCAGCTGGAGTCCATCAGGCCCTGCAGTAAAAGGCTGCAAGAGCACGTCCAAAATTCTGATCATTTAATATTCACCTAACTGGGAAAATGCTGGCTAGACCATTTTGCATCCTATGTAAACAAATATGGTTTGAAAGGGAGAATATGTGAAACTCTGCAAGACGTTCTCATAGGCTCTTACATAAATCTGCAAAATTGCGCCATTTATAATGGGTGCCTCCACAGTAACTACTACTTTCTCTCTCCCTTTGCTGCTTGATCTCTACCAGCTAAGAAGAGGGAATCTGCCTCATCAAGCTGTGGTTGTTCTTTGTACATGAACCACTCAGACCTTACAGGGAGGCTGTGTGTCCTTATGTTGCATGACAAATACACTGTGGTTTAAGGCTTACCAGTTAGTCTGCAAGGTGGTGTCCTAACGATCCTAGCTTGTCTCTGCTGGAGTTCGTGCGCAGAGTCCAGAAAAGGGGAATATTCACATGAAACAGCTGAATACATTGATGGGTTCTACCAGCAGATTCATCTCCTGGGTCTGCAGGCAGGAAAACTTGTTCCAGCTCATGTCTTTGTAACAGGACGTATCCTCCAGCTGTCTTTTACTTCCACAAACTTTCTTCAGCCTTTTCTGTATACCTACACCTGCCAAGCTGTGAGAGGGAGACGCTCAATAATTAAGAAGTAGGGCAATCTAAGGGGAAAGCACAGCTTCCGCACCAATATATTAGTCATTAGCTCAAAGCTACAGCACTTCTGATGAATGGCAGGGTCTTGTGTTTCCAGTCAGATGTCATTAACCTGCATGGAAGAGTCAGGCCTCTGCACTTCAATCATCTGTGACCCAGTTTAGCAGTGAACATTTACAGGGTTCCTGTCATACTTTGACCTGTAAGCACTTCTGAAGTACCATTAAATCACAGAACTCCCAGCTGCCTATCATTAGCTCCTGAACAATCTTCTCCTGTCAAGAGGACGGGGGCGGGGAAGAGTAAGATTCAACCAATATTTCATCATTCTTGAATAAAAGATAATGCAGTAGTGCAAAGAACTGAAGACATACACTGCGGTTATCACATAAAATTAAAAGCTTTTTAGTGTTTAAAATAGCATTTACACATAAGCAGCTATATATTAACTATACAGACACTTGGGTTTTAATACAATATCTACAAAAAAGAATTCAATTATGCAATAGACATTTAACAGGAACAGTGCAGTCCATGCTAGTAAGAGGTCACTCTTTGAGTAGAACCAATTCTAGAATAGGTGATAGTCTGGGTTTTCATTATTTAAAATCATGTAACTTTGTTCGTCTACTGTACATAAAATTCTTTACATGTATTTCTAATCATTGATTAGAATTAATAATTTTAAGTCAATCTTATTACAATCCAGTTAAATGCAAAACAAAAACAATTACATCAACTCATGAGCTGTCAAGTCTCAAGATGGGACTGCCCATTTGAATAGAACAAAAATAATATCAAAAGTCAATGTCTGTGCATCATTGCTTGCCATCCAATATACCCTTGTATAAAGTGTCCAGGGGACTGTTACCTTTGAAAAGTAGATTTATTAACAGGAGGTAAAAGACAATAGCAGTGCTTTTAAGACTATTTGCCAAAAAACTTACTCCTCAGAGTTAATATACTGGGTGGGTGCACTACCCCTACAGATACTACCTTCTTTGGATAGGAGACATCATCCCAAACTGTTTTCTCATCATTGTCTATGATCTTCCAAACATACCTGGTAGTCCTTGTTAAAGCTGTTGGCAGGTATGCATGAACATTAAGCTCAGCTGCACAGCACAGGCAGATGTTGAGGGTCTCACCTCCAGAATAAAAATGTCAACTATTTAAGGCTCCTGTTATGAGGTTGTTTCAATGCCCTATATAGCAAACCTATAACTTCTCATTGTAGTTAGAGGCATAGGTCATGCATTCTAGAGCCCAGCCAGTGCCAGTTACTTGACATTAAAATCAGAGAAAAATTCCAGGCCCTGGTGAGAGAAACAAACAGTTCTGCAGGACTCCAGCCTTCAAACTTTCTTCCACCTGGCACAGTACTTCCTATTGTAAGTAGCTTCATTGGCATCAGTGGCACTTCCTTCTGCAGGTAGTACTGTACCCAATAGGAGAAACTTGCACAGTTAGGCCCCAAGGCCCCCTTATTCCAAAGACACATGCACATGCATTGAAAGCCAAGGATGGGATTTCGGAAATCTCCTGTCTTCATTTACTTCTGAAAATTAAGAGCAAGCAATGTTTCAGGCCTAACTTTCCATTCACTCAAACCAGCCTCTCCACTGTACACTACAAGGTGGGGAAATCAAGCTTTTGTTTTACACACAGTGGCCATTAGGTATTGCACTGTTCACAGAAGGGTCATTTACATTCTCCTACTGCTCTTTGTAAATAGCAGGTTCTACATGCTATACAGTATTAACCAACTAGCACATCTGTCAGTACATTCAGAGCACTCATTATTTGTCTGAACTGGATGCCTGTTTGCGGGTGAAGCTATTTCAGGCTGGATTTAGCAGCCTGATTTCCTCAGCAGACGAATGCTTTCCCACACCTATGTTATGGACTGTCAGCCTCATTCCAGAGTTACCCACAAACATGCAAGTATATAACACAGTCGTTTCAATGTAGCAGCAAAGACCAGCAAGACACAGAACAGTTTCTGCCAACAGCATAACAACAAGACAAAAAAACCCAGCAGGTGTGTAAACTGCAACTCTTGAAAAGACGTAAGGAAATCAAACACATTTCTTCCATGGGTAAAAGCTCAGCCCCCAGCTTTAATTCCTTTTGGAAATATCTCACTAAAATGACAGTCTTTTCCTCCAGCCCTGTAAGTCCTGCCTTAAGACAAAGTGGGCCAGAAAAATTGTAATATGTAAGAGACCAGAAAAGTTAAAATTAATTTCAAAGTAGAACCACTAGTGATTGTCAGTAAAGTCACAGACTCCTTAACAGTGTCTCCTGGAGACATAGCAGAATTACAGAATTATTTTACCCTGATTTATTTCATTGCTTTAAATGTCAATCTTTCAAAATAGTTTACTGAGTTTAGTTAGCATCTTTCCTGTGTTACTGGGAGGAGGAAAGGAAAAGAAAGGATACTGTTGCACAGTCAAGCTTTAGGTAGTGCTGTTCTGTTGAACAAGCCATCACCAACTTTGCAATCTACGCTAGCCCATCAAATGGATTATGATGAAAGCACTGCTTTCAGAAACGTTATGTAGCCTTTCAGGAGATTTTTGTACAGAAAACTGTCCAAAACCACTCAGCTAGTTTAGAAGCCCAGTAATTGGAGTACCTAGTCTGAATGACACACAGTTTCCTAAATGCCTAGCTCCCTTTTGAAAGTGAGACTTAAGTCTCCAATTAACACAGACATTTGAAAACGTTACTCTGACTTTTGTAAAAAGGGATGTGTTTACACACAAACCTGTAGTAAGAAAAGAAGCAGTGAAAAATCTGTCAGAATGAACAACATACAAAATGGACAGTTGGAAGAGTAATTTTTCAGGGTGACAAAGGAACATGAAACTACATGTATATAGTGAGAAAGACATGTTCTCTTTTGACATTCGTATCAGATATTCACACTACCCATAAAAGCATGAAACATAACAAGAAGCAGCTTCTTACCAGCAAAGAAAATGCTTATATACAGTAAAGACTGATTTTAAAGCACCTGTCCTAAAACCTGTCAGAAGCAGGTATCTCACAAAAGAGGATTTAACTGAGGCATGGCCCCATGGTCAAATGCCACGAAGTGACTGCAGCTTAACACGTATTTCCCATTAAATGAGCCATCATAACAGAGTGTGGGTGTGCTTTTACCATGCCCTCATTCAGGCACTTTAAAAAAGCTTCTTAAACGTCAGTGAAGGTTCCTGAAGCGTCCATAGCCTTAGAGCGAAAAATACACAGTAATGAAATCTTGAGGATATGCAACAGCAGTTGCTTAAGTCAAAGCTCCCCAGCAGGAGCTTTAGCATGGGTCTCGCTCTGCGTCAGGTATAAAGATTCATTCATTGTACCATTTACGAACTGTTCCCAAAACACCCTCTCACCTCTCTGCTAACAGCTAGCCCCCATCTGTGTTCAGAACACGTTCCCTTGGGTAACACTGCAATTGGGATTAGACATCTCCAGGATTCTATTTCAAAAAAAAAGAAAGATACTCCTCAGAAATTAAGAACAGAAAAAGAGGTGATCAAAATGAATAGCCATGTGTCAGTGGGAGCCAGGATTTACCTACGTCTCTGCTAGAATGGGGTAAATATCCCCTTCAAAAGGGAAAAGCTGTAGCTACACTAATAGAATCGCATAGCAGCAATTGCCCTATTTCTGTGGAAACAACTTTTAAAACCTGTAAGCAAGTGAGCATTATAACCAGAAGAAAGAGACACATCTGTTAGCAGGGATGTGACTGAAATGCCCAGGAATGGACTGCAGCTACAAAGTCACTATCATGATACTAAATGAAATAACTTCACAAGTTCTGCACAATGAACACATACAGTAGCAAGACTCCACCACTCCCCTGACAGAATAATATCTTA
>WAAD01032568.1:2562-25727 GCA_013389945.1 Fregata magnificens | reverse complement strand
AAAAATAGGAAAGAAAGAAAGATTGATTTATACTCCCTAGTCAGCAGAAGAAGGTAGCCACAACTTTGCCTTCTGCTAGGAACTGGTTTTGGTTTGAGCCTGCTCCTTTCCAAGCACATGTTGTCTGTACACTTGTGGGTGCCATGTCTGCTTGGAGTGCTGACTGATGGATCCAAGAAACAGCACTACAAGGCAGTATCACAGACACTAGCCAACGGTCATTCTTTCCTTGTAAGAGAAAAAGCAGGGAAAAATAAAAGTGCTACTATGCATTGGAAATTTAGAAGTCATGTGAAATAATAGTCCTTGAATCAGCAAAAAGATACACTAATAGCATTGAAGTAGGTGCNAAGTTTCTTCCATTAAGTGTTCGACAATGACCAAATTGCCCACCCACCCCCAAAACAATCTCCCCCCGGCCCTTCCCCAAGCGGAGTCTGAAGGCACTTCCTCTCACATGATGTCAACAAAGAATTCACAAGGGTTGCCCATAGCCTTCTGGAAGGACTGCCGGCTCCCCGTCAGCTCTGGAGGAACAGAGCTCAGTTCCCTCACGGGGGGCCCTCCAGGCGGTCCGCTCGTCCCATAGACTTTGGAGCCCAGCTTGGGGAGATTGTAGAGGGGTGGGACTCCTGGAGGCCCATAAGAATGATGGCTGTGGTGGCTTCTCTCGCTGTGCGTGGCAGAGACATGACTCCGGTGGCTGAGCTGGCTGACAGGCCTCTCCCGACGCACGACACTGGTGCCGCCCCCGCTGCGGGCCGTGTGGTCAGACTCGCTGCCGCTGCCAGCTGACTTGCGGTCCTTCTCCCTGCCCAGAGCTCTCCTGCTGTTCTCGCTGTTGCTTCGGTTCGAGCCGCTGCTTTTGCTTCCTAAAGCCCACGAGTGAAAAGGACACAAAGAAAAGCAGAATTAGTTTAGGTCCACGGCTGTCTCCCACATCAGCTCCAACCAAAGCCCACAGATCCAGGAATGACCATTGTAATGGCAACAATGATGACAACACCAGGCCTGAACGTGCTGTTGGTGACTTATGGGATTTAGCAATGACAATTGGTAGAACAAAGCTGACAAGGTTGTGCCATGCACAGTACATGTAGACACCTTAGAGCTTGCACAGTGAAAGCAGCAGCTAGCCTGTAACTACTGGCTGAAAGCCATCTGCTCTGCTGCTGCCCCACTGACTGGAGAGAGGGGAGGAGCAAAAAAGGAAGGAAGAAGCGGCATTTGGGTTTTGACTCAAGCAAACGAGGTTCAGTCTAATTGTAACTGCATCTGTCTTTGCTATCTTCTATCAGCAAAGCTTTTCAAAAAGAAACTTATTTGCCTTCTCTATCATTCTTGGTCACACTGGGCATACTCGCACCCAGGGCCAAATCACCTGAGGTTAACACATATCCTTTTGCTGGCTTCAGTGGGTAGATCCTTTTAAAATTCATTGCGACAGGGTTCTGTTGTTGGAGAATGCTTCAAAAAACAGTTAATTATTGAACTGCTCTACGATGAATTAGTAACATGGAGGATGTTCCCAGCAGAAGCCACTAAACCAACTCAGAAAAACAAAGGACTGCTGCTGGTGTGTAAGCTGAATTGTTGCTACATACAAGCTTCACTAAACTTCAGAACTGATTTTACTTGAAAGTTGAAGGTCATGCTCTGTTACCATGGGAGATAGGCTAGGATGATGTCAGGAGACATTTCCAAGTTAATTATTCTTTAAAAAACCCCAACAAACCAACCCACAGAATATTTCATTAAGTTCACGCCATCTTAGTGCAAGATTGTAATCCCAAAAAGGATCCCCAGCCAGCGGAATAAGGGACCAGCTTTTGAGTCTGAATGAGCCACTAAGTCACTGGGGTCACTGAAATGGGAAAAACAGAATGATTCTGAGCTGCTCCTTTCCTGAACTACAGATGATCATGATCCTCTGTCTGCTCCAGCTGATGTTTAGAGCAGGCAAATAGAAGAGACAGGAAAACTAGACTGACCTGGTATGTATAGTTGAAAGGTTAGATTCCCCTGCAGAGTGTAAGAAAAACTGGGGATAGACGGAAAACACAGAATACAAAAATCACGGGACTTGAAATTAATATTCTGAGCCTGGGACTCTGAAGTGGTATTTGCTGACCGTAAACCCTATCAGCTCTTTGCTCTGCAAAAAAACCTGTCCTGCTTTGTGCCTCAGTTTTCTTCCATCTGTAAATGGAGATATTAACATGGGTTCAGCTGCCTCCACCAAATACTACAAAGATTCATTAAGGTGAGCCTTTCGAAGAGGTAAGGTGCTCCCTGAGCTGTCATTTCAAATGTTTCATAACAGTCTTGTATAGACAAATAAGAGAGGAGAAACTACTTGTGAGCAGTTTGACTGTTACAGCCTTTGCTCCAAAGAACAACATAGAGATTATCTCCAAGAAGCATCTTTGTAAGCTCTCCAGTGTGGCCCATTGTTCACAGTGGACGAAAATTGACATTTTATTTTAACCCTTCCACAGCTAATATGCCTCTGCCTTTATCTCATGATGCATTCTGTTGCCACCCATCCAAACCCTTGCAAACCTTACCCAAAGTCATTACTCCTTGATGCAAGCTCCCCATACACAAGAATTCATTGCCAGTTCCATAGCCCGTAGCTGAGCAAAGATCATGCAGGGGAGAAAGCAAGCTGCACTGAAAGTGTATGTTACTGATCTTGAGAGGTCTTCCACAGTCAGTAGGACTGAGACTGCCTTGTGGCAGTCCATCACATTGCTACTCCAGACTTCAGTATATCTGGAGTCTGCCGAGACTCCAAGAGGTCAAGTGGTTAATGCAGACTTCTTATCTAGAAGAACCTGGCTTTCTGCAGCTGCACTCCAAGCTAATTACATGGCAGAAAGAAAACAGAGAAACCATCTACCATTATAGCAGTCTATCTAAGAATCAGCAGCAGCATAGTTGTTCTCCCCTGGTCATGCTGAGGTTCACTCTCCCCCTGAAATGCCTTTAAATCCTGCCACAGAACAACCAATCAGAAAGTCCTTCTAAGCCTTGAGTTTAAATGCAATCTAACAAGAGTGCCACCTTCTTGGCAGCTAGGGACTGGCCTGTCTTGGAGACATGCAGCCCAACCTAAAGCTGAGGTTTGAAATGCTGCTAACTTGACACAACCGCAGCAGCGTTTGTTTCCATCTAAGGCCAACTTTAAACCTAAGTGTCATAAAATGGATTTAAAGAATCTGCATTTCAAGTGCCTAGAAAAGCTGCACTCAGCATTGCCACAACATATTATCAGCCTTTACTCTCTGTTACTGCTGGACACCAAACTTCCACCCCCTAAAGCCACAGAGACTCCAGCTGCCTCAATACTTCATTTCATGGGAACAGAAGTTTCCACATGAATCTTTCTGGACAGGGGCAGGAGAGCCTCCAAAGACAGTGTATAGAGGCTCGGAAGAACCTTCTATTGTTCCTGTCCCAGGAAGAGGAGAAGATCTCCTCCCCATCTGTTGTTTGCCAAAACACGTCTCAGTCTGTCTCTTGACCCAAATCTTAGGCTCTTGTCTGTAATCATCAGCAAATACACTGCATTCATCTCAAAAACATGTGACATTCACTGGGCTCTGAAGCAGCACTCTTCTTCACCAGATGAATTCAGTCATGATCTAACATCGCACATAAAAGAGAGACTTCACAAGAAACCCAATTCTAACACTCTATATTGAGAATGATCAATGCAACGTTGTGTCCCAGTACCCTTAATACCTCCCTGAGACATCTGGACAGTGCTCAAGTGTCTTTCAGGAAATGAGCAGTTGAAGGGCACTGGTAGATAAATCCAATCCAGATGGATGACATCAGACTAATAAATTAGGAGCTGGAATTACTTATTTATTTATTTATTTTATGAAGGGCAGCGAAGAGACTGGTGACAGGATTTTCCCATCTGAGCTGACAGTGAGTTATCTGATGCCATTCCCTCTGTAGTTGCTGCAGCACAGTCACAGAAGGGCCAGACAGGTTGATATGCTAATGCCACGCTATTGGACCACTGTGCATTGAGACAGGTTGAGCGTCCAAGACAATTAAAAAGAAAAAAAGAAAAAAAAAAAAAGAAAAAATACAGCTAAACATTCGGGTCACAAGACTCTAAATGATCATGCTGTGAATTCATTATTATTATGGAGGCATTTGAAGCTTACCAATCCCCTAGAGTCAGCCATTCCTCTATGACTCCTTCAGTCTAATGCTTGCTCAGAACAAAACAAGGGAATAACAGTTACAAAACAAGAAACAACACAGAAGTGTAGTTTCCAAAAGAAGAACAAGGAAAGCGTCAAAATCCTTCAAAGTTAAACACCTTGGCGCTTTTCATAAGGCTCTCTTTAGCCAGTAACACAGGTCACATAGATAAAATACCATACCTTTCCTATTCCAGCAGCAGAGATCTAATATTCCACTGCCCACAGAACCAGCTGCCAAAAAAAATAATCACATTCTTTCCAGCACAATCAGCTTGCAGTTCTAAAACCTCTGGATACCACTGTGAGCTTCCTCACAGACACTTCTTATTTTGAGATAAGGTGGGAAGCAATAGGGCTAAAATCTTGTGACCAAGTTCCTGTTATGAAATTCTTCTGTGCAATTTTGCAAAATCTAACTCGCTGCAGTAAACAGGAAGAAGTTACATCCAAGTTACTGGATGTTGACCACAAAAACAGAGAGAATCCTCACCCTTTCTTTACTAGCATTTCCAAAAGCAAAACTCACTCTGGAAGTGATTTAAAAAAAAAAAACAAACCCAAAAAAACCCCACAAAAAAACCCCCAAACAACAACAACAAAAAAGCAGAAGGGCCTTATCTGTACAACCAAAAAATGCATGATTTTTATTTACTATGGTTTTAAAATGAACCACAAAATTATCCTAGGGCAGGAAAGGAGGAGGTCAGGTTTTCAATCCATGCAGTATTATCTTTTTTTCCCTGTCATATATTAACAAAAGAGACTCTCCTCCCTGTGAGCAGTGTTTCAGCCCTGTAAACCGTCTGGCTGGCTACCTCATGCTTGTCTCACACAAGCAAAGAGAGGGATTCTGCTTTTGTACTGAGCTTTGAAGTGAAAGCCAAGAGAACCTTGGTTCTAATCCCTGTTCCACCAGCAATGAAATGGTCTAATTTCTAGCAATATCAAGTGACTGCAGCCCCACTGTTGGTAATGGCTCTGACCTCTAAAAAGGGGGGCAATAGTTTATTTTAATAGGGTGGACAATTGAGTCATTAATGTTGGCCTGATCGGCATTATCTAAGCAGTAGTTTACTGTGTGGTGCTGTTGGGTAAGAAGAGTATGGATGCCCATGGCTCCATGGACATGACAAATAGCTTGGCTCTAGTTCCCCCCTGGCATTTTGCATGGGGTACAGAACTACAGTACAACTATGAACAGCATGTATTCTATTCTACTGATTCAGTTAAAACATTGCTGGCAGTTTCAATACAGAGCTGAAAGGCTAACCCACTCCATCACATACGCAAACAGTTTTGATTAAGTGCGGTCGCACCAAATTTGTGCAGGTAGCATACAAAACCACAAGACGGGTGCACAGACAGTACAAAGGAACTCAAGCAAATGGTCAGGGATAATGACAGCTGTAGAAATAAATACCAGATTAACCATCTTACCTTCACTTTGCTGGCTCCCTGCACTGCCACTACCATAGCTAAAGCCTGGGTCTTGGTATGCTGGTGGAAAACATGGAGGAGGCAGAGGATACTGATATGGGTATCCTTGGCCTAATGGCCAGGGAGCAGCAGGGTGTGGAAGTGGAGCAAGGGTATCCTGATCCGAGGCTCCACTAGAACCATTGTTAAGGTTCAATGCAGCCATATCTGGAAAAGAGAAAATATGAAGACTCTGTTCTTACCTAGCAGCTGACTCCTGCATATTAATAATGGCTGACACAACACTTAGTGTGGTGAGGGACTAGAGGGACTCAGCCTCCAGAGTTCACTCAAAATATCACACATGGTAGGACAGACATCAATATTTACCACTGAGCACCAAGGTACCTTTGCAGCATTTCCATAAGTCAAGGAGGAATCATCCCCACTTTACAGACTGGAAACTGAGTGCGACTGACAAGCAGGAAGTTTATGGCATCACCAGAAACAAATCCTGCTTTCTTGAGCCTCAGTGCAATGCCCTATTTGATGAGTTCATCCTTCTCTTCCAAGTGGCCTAATTGCTTAGTCTAACAGGAAATGTCAATCACTTGTCATGCAACTTTAGAATAACGGCCTGTTCTGAAATGCCCACTTGTAAAATCTGGTAAGACTCTCCGCGGTACATCCTGCGAGCACAGAAGAGACAACATACGTGCACCTTTGCCCTTCACAGATGGGGAACTTACTGCCACAGAGGTCTCCAAAGACATAATAGCACTGTTCCGAGAAGGTGATTTTGTTCACAGTGTGCCTGAGGTAGCCATGTTTTAACATGCTGCTGGCATATTTTCTAGCCTCCCGTCGGTCTTTGAAGCCTTCCACGTGTGTGTAAAGCCAGTCAACCACATCTGCTCCTATAATGAGAACAGGAAGAGCAGACAGAGGATCGTCTGAGCCAAAGTGATCTTTTTTGGCTTTTTAATCTTCGCATTATCAGATAGCCCACTAGTACTACTGTGCCAGGTACCAAATGCAAATATGAATATGTAGCAATCTTGCTGCAAAGCACTTAAAATGTTATTTTCATGACTCAGCCTAACTGCTAAATTAGTTACCATCAAACATCAACAAAAGAAAGCAAAGAATTATCTTGCATCTAGTTGAACACTACATTAACAGTGACAGCAAATATGCACACAGAAGATTTTATAGTGTATTGGGTTTGCATGGCAAGGTTTTGGTAGCAGGGGGGCTACAGGAGTGGCTTCTGTGAGAAGCTCCTAGAAGCTTCCCCTATGTCTGACAGCACCAATGCCAGCTGGCTCCAAGACGGACCCACCACTGGCTAAGGCCGAGCCAAGCAGTGACAGTAGTAGCGCCTCTGGGATAACATTTACGAAGGAGGGGGAAAAAACCTGTGCAATTGCAGCCAGAGAGAGGAGTGAGAATATGNTGGAGAGAGGAGCCCACGCTGGAGCAGGTTTGCTGGCAGGACTTGTGACCCCGTGGAAGGGACCCACGCTGGAGCAGTTCGTGAAGAACTGTAGCCCGTGGGAAGGACTCACATTGGAGAAGTTCATGGAGGACTGTCTCCTGTGGGAGGGACCCCACGCTGGAGCAGGGGAAGAGTGTGCGGAGTCCTCCCCCTGAGGGGGAAGGAGCGGCAGAAACAATGTGTGATGAACTGACCACAACCCCCATTCCCCATCCCCCTGCATCACTCGGGGGGAGGAGGTAGAGAAAACTGGGAGTAAAGTTAAGCCTGGGAAGAAGGGAGGGGTGGGGGGAAGTGTTTGAAGACTTGGTTTTATTTCTCACTGCCCTACTCCGATTTGACTGGTAATAAATTAAGCTAATTTCCCCAAGTTGAGTCTGCTTTGCCCGTGACGGTAATTGCTGAGTGATCTCCCCCTGCCCTTATCTCGACCTATGAGCCTTTTGTTATATTTTCTCTCCCCTGTCCAGTTGAGGAGGGGGAGTGATAGAGCAGCTTTGGTGGGCACCCGGCATCCAGCCAGGGTCAACCCACCACATATAGTTACACTGTTCAACCCCTTCTGAGTTGCAGCAATGAAAATGACATGGGACTTACAGAACAGAAGTGATTGGGAAAGTCATCTTCCTCAAGGGGCAGATGTTACGTTGCCAAAAGACCTAGGTTCCAACCCCTTTCTCAGCAAAAAGTAACTACAACCTAGACTGACTAAACATTAGCACAGCTCAGGTCACAGGACACTCAGAATCAAAGGTAGACTAGTTGTGGTAATTTTAAATGTAATTAAGATGCTTTCTTAAGGTTGTGTGGCTGTCTGGAACTGGAATTACAAGGATTGCTGCTCTGCTGAACTTGGGCAGATTGCCAGAGCCACAAGTAGTGACATGGAAAATCTGAGATATATAACAAGTAAGGGTTAAGGACCAGCTGTGTGTGCGCATGAGAAACATGCAGTATTTTTGGCTGTCCAGGCTCAAACAAGAGCTATTAGTTATTTCCTGTCACACTTAGAGTTGTTCACAAATACCAAGCCAAGGAAATATAAGAGGTCATAGATGGTGGAAAAAAAAAAGTTCATATAAAGATAGTTTCTTCAGCCTATTTCGAAAAAGCCACTGTTTTGGCTTTCCGTCCCCTCCCCCCTCCCAGCATTCCTTTGATCTGCTTACCTATCACTGCATTGGAGATGGTAATTTTTAACCACATCCTGTCCCGGATTTCAAGGCCTGAGTCTGGTAGCTGCATAACCTTGACAATAGTAGCCATGTCACTCTTCACAGTTAAGGGAGATTCTTCTAATTCTAAAAGGAAGAAAGGTTACATGCTGCTTTGAAATGAATCGAATCTGAAAAGAACTTTTCAGTTCCCAATTTGGATGAAACGTTTCAAGACACAGCTTTACCAACAGATGCAAAAAAAGATACAAAAGTTCCCAACTGCACCCTCATCAATGGCATAAATTACAGCATTTGTACCAATTCTTCAGAGATTGTGCTCAGTGCAACCAGTTTAGTCACTGAGATGCTGACTCCCTACATGTCTTGACTTACAAACCAGCTATAGATCAGCACTGCACTCTTTCAATCCATGCTGCATTGAGATTTGCAGAAAAGGAAACCCAAGGAGGTCTATGACCATTGCTTTCCATTTCAATTTGCCATGAACAGCCCCTACCCACCCAACAGCTCAGTGCACTGTATGCAGAACTCTGTAGGACAAGTTTTTTTGGCTTGTTCTTTAACTTTTGGTTTAATTGTCAGGAATAATACCCATCTGCAAGGAGAAAGATGATGTCCATGTCTCAATCAATCTCCATTTGTTTTTTTAAGATTTGGACATCAGCATAATTGGGGAGAATTGAAATTAAAAAAGCAAGCTTCCATCATCAGGATAAAGGCTAGTGGTTTCCTTCAAAAAAAACTTTCCAGGATCCCAATGATGGCAGCCTTAAAAGTTAACAAGTCACTTAACCCAGCATTACTTTGCCCTGCTTCTTTCTTGCAGAACACTTAAAAAAAACACTACTCCCAAATGCCTCAGCAGCCGCCACTGGTCCACTCATATTTCACACACTCTTATGGGCACAGCTGGCTCACCAGAGGCTTCATACTTTCCTGATAAGTTTTTATAATAAAACCAGAACAACAGGGCTGGGATTCACCCTGCTGAACTGAGGTCCCTACCATAGGAATCTAGTTCCTTTAAAAACTCCTTCTCCACCATACATAGAGGCAACGTGGCATCTAATATTGAAAACCCAGTGGGGTGAATCTGGGTCCAAGAGTCTACCAGCCTTCTTGTGATAGCTGTGCAGAACTCAATCATCCCGTCTATACATAACAAAACTATGTTCTTTGGATACCCCACCCAGTCCTCCTTCCTGCTCCCATCTTCTCAGCCCTAGAAAATTCACGTCGAGCATGTGTGTCCTGTGTTTGTAGTTCAGACTCTCCTCCAGCAGGAATTCAGAAACCCTCCTCCCCTCCCTTCTCCCAGCTCCCCGTATCACCCACCTTTCAAAAGCACAAGGGAACCAATTCTGCCGTTTTCCAGCAACCCAAAATTTTGATAAAAGGTACAACAAGCATGAAACAATGAAAACTGAAAATGCTTCTTTCAATACATGCACTGCTAACATGCATGAAAATAGCCCAGACGATCTATGCATGCGGTTTCAATACTTACAAAGTTTGAATAAACACTAAAATTTTGCTTTTGCTTTAAGTTAGTTTGGTTAGTGGCAAAAAGCAACATGTTTGAAAAAAAGAAAAAAAACCCCAATATTCAAGTAAAGTATGTGGGGAGCAATAAATTGTATTTTCTTGGAGACCTGCAAATTGCATATAAAGAACAACCCCGGCCAGATGATCATCAATATTTTATAAGTCTGCTAGTTGCTGCACAAATACGAAAAATTCTAAGATGCATCTAAAATGCTCCCACTTTGGTCTGAACTCAGTCAGCTGTAGGCCTGAGTACCTGACCACATGTACAGGTATGTGTAAATCTGAGGAACAGCACAGACAGTAACTCCTTTCTGGGGAACCAGAAAGCTCTTTCTCAGGGCTTTGGTTATTGGTTTTGAGTGGCAATTTTTTCCCATTAGCAGATTCTGGTAATAAAAGAGGTGTATGCTCCAGGAAAACGAAGTCCTACCCACATGTAATACCACCACTGGCTTGTATCCTGATTTGAGTAAGGAAGTAGTACACATTTGCCCAAACAAAAAGGCCCCAGGAAATTACGCAGTACCTCAGGCTGAATACTATTAAGCAGAAATAGTCTGAAGTCTCAATTCAAAATCCTCTGAAGTCCATGCAAGAGAAAAAGAGAACTTTCCAACAATGTCAGTGGACTGCATTTTGAAACAGCAAGACTTTCAAGAAACATTGAAACACTTTAAGTTATTCTAATGGAATGGGACAGCACTACTTTGCAGAAAGGGGTCCTGTAGTGGCAGAACAGCGGCTGGAAAAATCTACCTTTAGCAGACTAAACGAGGAGCAGGGTTTGCACTGACTGAGGCAGTGAGTCCAACACTCACAAACCCCTGTGAGAGAATATTCTCCTGCATCAGCCAGAACACTGCTGGAGAACACGATACTTTTTAAAGCAATAATTACTATGAAAAACCTCAGTCTGCCTTGGCTTGCATAGTCCTGTTTTTGAAGAAATGCATCTGAGAAAAAAAAGAGCTAAAACAGAATAATTCCTACTGTGTGGTGGTGACTTCTATGGCCCCAAAATCTCAGCTACTTTAATCACTAGGACCAATGTGATGGTGGCTGTGCAAATGCTTCAGATATCAGAACTTCACTTTTGATCCAGAGGCTAGAGAGCAAAGGAATGCTAGTCAGAAGGAAAGCAGTTATTCAGTCCATTTACATTACCCTGGCCTTGCTGTACAGACAGAGTAAAACAGCAGACATTCACAATACTTAAAACAAGGAACCATGAAATAGACTTGTCCAAGATGACTCCATTAATTCACTGCTTCCACTTTCACAGCCAGATACTGTAGAACAGATATTATATTTGCTTCAAATACCAGTGACTCTAGCCTCAGAGGAACTGAAACAGAGAATCTTGCACTGGAACATGAAAAGTTAGAAAGCCCCATTTTGCATGAAGCTCTTTGTTCTTTGAGATGTCAATGCGCAGCCTCTCCTTGCCTCTCTCCTCCTCTGTTCCTCCCCAACTTTGTCCTTCCTGCCAAAGAAGTTCACACAACAGGTGCTCTTTGTACCTAGGGCTCTGAGGTGCTGCCTGTCATGTTCGGGGTCGGGGAGGGCGGTAACAGGACTGAGCTGCAGGAAGGAGTGTTAAGCAGAAGTTCACAATAAAGGTGAGGGGTACTCCACGTTTTCTCGCATTCAGGAAAGGAAACATCGTAAGTCACTGGCATAGAAATGAGAAGCTGTCTCCAGAAATGTGGTTCTGCTCCCAAATAACCTTTATTTTAAAAGTATGATTGAGAGGGCGCCTGCGTTCCACACTTCCCAATCACATCACTATATATCAAGGCACATGATACATGAATAGTTCAAGAGGAATGCAGAGTAACAAACTCTTGTTTGACAGCAGTCAGCAGATACATTTGATTCCAGCAATCTTTAGTACCTGTAAGGCTGAAAACACATCTCAAGATAAAACAGTCATCAGGTAAATGGTTCACTTGCTTTCTACTGCAGATGTATTTCTCCTTCAGTGGTGCTGCCTACTATCTAAAGAGGCACTGAGCTACTACACCTACAAAAAGGATAACCGCCCTTTCAGTTCAAGGTGAGGTGTAATTCCAGGAACTATGTGCTTATAAAATCTGAGAGAGGGTAGAAGAAAAAGAGGCAGACACTTATGTGGTCTGATAGGACTTAACTGGTCCCTGCAAATGCAACTTTCATGCTTCAGCCATGCATTTGTCCAGGGAAGATTCTGTCATTGATCACCAACACCACACTGGTCTTTGAAATCCTCAAAGTGTTGTTTTTCTTGTTCGTTTTGTTTTGTTGTTTTTTTAAAATTATATTCTCCCTTTCTCTCTGGAAAAATCTTACAAAATGAAAAAAGTTACTCAGTCCTAAATTTAGACTCCAGTTCTGGCAGACAATTAAGCATCCCTTGTTAAACATGTAAGTATTCATCTGGCTTTCAATGAATGCATACTGAGGTAGTATTGTTCCACAAATGAGATAATCTCCTCAGAACTTTAAAGCCACTTCAAGATTTTTCATGTTTATATAAACAAATATAATAAATCTCCTCGCTACAGATAAACAGATCTGATAGAAAGGTTGCATATCTAGAGAAATTCTTCCATATTAATATTACAGGAAACAAACACATACTAATGAGGTGTAAAGTTTCTCAAAACTTTCATGTCAAGTAAACAGAAGTACTGTTTTAAATATTAACACTTTCCTGAACTAGGACTTCAGTGGACAGTGTTCTCAAGAGACACATGCTCCTCGTTTATTTGTCTTGCCTTACTGCCACATACCTAAAACCAAATGCTAGCTTTATCCTATGCTTACATCAGAAAGCAAAGGAAGAGTAAAAGAAAGGAAGAGTTTATATTCTTTAAACAAAAATTTCCAAGATAAGGAAACATGACAACTTGTTGGTTACATGGACATGACTAGTTTAGAGACTGCCATAGATAGACAAACCAGGAAAGAAGGCTGAACTCTAACCATAATTTCATGTGGGACATTACACTTGTTTTTTCCTTGTTCAATAAATTCTAGAAGTATAAAAAAGTATAAAAGGCGGCTATGTGAATATCAGTGGAAGATTTCCTAAATGATACACTAATATTATTATCCAGTGACATCTACCTGAAGTAAATTATTTAAATTTATTAAAAAACAGTCAAATGCAAGGAGGAAGCTCTCACATTCATCTGAGGGGATAAAGTTGGAGGCCTGCCTTGTAACTTTAAAAGGGACTAGAAGCCACCTCTTTCTGAATGTGAACCCTGGCAAAACACCACTGCATTAACTTCTGACCTTTGGAAAAAGGTTTTGTGCTCCCCATAAGAATTACAAGTTTAAGAAAGCATTCAAGAGTTCTGTGGTGGCTGTCGTTTTCATCGTGCTTGTGGCTGGGGTTGGTTTTGCACACAGCTCTGCACTGCTGGCCCCGAGCAGAAGACGCCTGCCCTGTGCTGGCCGCAGTGTGACTTACTTTCCGAATCAGGAATTGAGCTTGTTAGTGAGGAGCTGGTAGATGTGGTGATGCTCATGGAGGGGCTCATACCGTAACGGGGGTACGCTCCCGTCATGGCTGTGGTATGAGAGATCCACGCTGCGGGGTCAATTGGCCTCACTGGTTCAGCTGCAAAACAAGCAGAAAGGGAGAAAAAGACAAATGGAATCAGATTTGCAGTAAACACTAAGACCTGGAATAAGAAGGAATTTTTTTGGGGTGCACAAGTCCTTCCCATTCTGAAAGTACTAACTGAGATAGCCCCAGCACGAGGGAACAAAAAGCATCTTGCCAGCAGTAGCTGGTTTCCTCTAGCAATTGCCACACCAGCCTAATAGGACAAAACCATGACACTCTTGTTCCTGTAACTGCGGTAGGAGTGAAGTATTTCCCCTTGTGGGAAAGAAGCTACCAGCCCAGTAATAATATTTCACTATTATTCTATACTGTGGATGTTATCTACCTGGACTTTAGTCAGGCCTTTGACATGGTCTCCCACGGCATTCTCCTAGACAAGACAGCGGCTCATGGCTTAGACAGGTGTACTCTTCACTGGGTAAAAAACTGACTGGATGGTCGAGCCCAGAGAGTGGTGGTGAATGGAGTTAAATGCAGTTGAAGGCCAGTCACAAGCGGAGCTCCCCAGGGCTCAGTTTTCGGGGCAGTCTTGTTTAACATCTTTATCAATGATCTGGATGAGGGGATTGAGTGCACCCTTAGTAAATTTGAACATGACTCCAAATTGGGTGGGAGGGTCGATCTGCTTGAGGGAAGGAAGGCCCTGCAGAGGGATCTGAACAGGCTGGATCGATGGGCCAAGGTCAATTGTATGAGGTTTAACAAGGCCCAGTGCCGGGTCCTGCACTTTGGTCACAACAACCCCATGCAACGCTACACGCTTGGGGAAGAGTGGCTGGAAAGCTACCCGGCAGAAAAGAATCTGGGGCTGCTGGTTGACAGCCGGCTGAACATGAGGCGGCAGTGTGCCCAGGTGGCCAAGAAGGCCAACAGCATCCTGACTTGTATCAGGAATAGCGTGGCCAGCAGGAGTAGGGAAATGATCGTGCCCCTGTACTGGTGAGGCCACACCTCAAATACTGTGTTGAGTTTTGGGCCCCTCACTACAAGAAGGACATTGAAGTGCTGGAGTGTGTCCAGAGAAGGGCAACGAAGCTGGTGAAGGGCCTGGAGAACAAGTCTTATGAGGAGCGGCTGAGGGAACCAGAATTGTTTAATCTGGCGAAGAGGAGGCTGAGGGAAGACCTTATTGCTCTCTAAAACTGCCTGACAGGAGGTTGTAGTGAAGTGGGTGTTGGTCTCTTCTCCCAAGTAACCAGCAATAGGACGAGAGGAAATGGCCTCAAGTTGCGTCAGGGGAGTTTTAGATTGGGTATTAGGAAAAACTTCTTTACTGAAAGAGTGGTCAAGCACTGGAACAGGCTGCCCAGAGAGGTGGTGGAGTCACCATCCCTGGAGGCGTTCAAAAAACATGTAGACGTAGCACTTCAGGACATGGCTTAGGAGGCATGGTGGTGTTGAGTTGATGGTTGGACTCGATGATCTTAGAGGTCTTTCCAACCTTAATGATTCTATGATTCTATTCTGTGATTCTATACAGTGAGATAGAGATTCTCATTTTGCTATGACGTGAAGTATTACCAAATGCTTTACACCCCAGCTGACAGGAAGATCTTTCCCTACTTCTAAGGGTCTTGGATCCAAAATAACTACTCAGACAGAAGGTCAGTCTGCTGAAGGTGAATCAGAACAGTAACTCTAGAGCTCTGTATTTGCAGAGATGAGGCATCATGGAATTCCCCTCTCAGTGTTTTCAACAGCCGTAATGAAACTTTTTAGGACTGGAATAGTCTTGCAAAATAAATAGACAAGACATATAATGACGATTTGAAGAGACTGGTGCCAGAGAAGAATGAAAATTACACTCAGACTTTAAGAAGAGCCACATAGCAAGTAATTTTTAAAGCTGGTAATAAAACTCAATTTTCCTCATAATCTGGATTACTTCTTTTCTTCTGAATTATAGTGGCTGTTGTTCCATTGCCTTCAAACCAGAAATTATGTAAAAGAGCTCTGCCTACATTAGGTATTCCTCAAAATATGCCACACATTATTGCAACCAGTTTAGCCTACAACAGATACACTGCTCTTTGCCGTGGATAATAATGGATGGATCTTCGCTGAGCAAAGGACAAACTGATACACAAGCTCTCCCTGTAGCAAATCTGAAATATGTGATTTGTGGGATATTTCTTTTGATTATGCTGATTTTCCTAAGGACTTCACTGAGTGAGCTCCCGTAGTCTGCACGAGTCTACTACATTAATTTCAATGGACAATGCTATCCTCATCTTCTTGGAAGGACTGGTAACAAGCTGGTTTTAATATCATAAGCAGAGCACTCACCAGTAGGAGGCAGCTGTGTTTGTCACATGAGCACAGATCTTTTATAGCTACTGAAAGGTTTATTAAGCCAGAAGTTTTAAAACTAGATGATTTTCAAGAGGTTTTATGTATATTAAACAATGTTGTTTGCCTCAAATTTTAAAAATACCCAGTTTAAATTCTTTCTAAGAAGTGTACATGTGACAAAATGAGGCTTTTTAACACTTAACTATAGTTATTCTCCAAACTTTCTATCAATTGAAAGGTTAAGATCACGAGGATATACCCACCAAAAGGTTAAGAGCTTGATCCAAAGCTTTGTGAATCAAAAGACAAACTCCCATGAATTCAGTGGGCATTGGAGTCTCAGAAAGAGTATCTTAAATCCCTGCCTCCCAAAACAAAAAGCAAGCAAACAATACAACCAAACTTAAAGTATCGAACTTGTAGGGAATGGAAATCTGTTAGATGCCAAAATAGCTGAAAATATTTTAGACCTTGAGAGCTCCGCAGGAACCCAGCAAAGAGCACAAATATGTACTCACCCCTGGGGATGGTGAAATAACTCCTGGGAGTAGGGTCCCAGCATTTGGCTACTGTTAGGCTGATAGGTCTAGGAAGAAAGAAAACAAGTAAGGGTGACTCTTAACTTCCCCTACAGAAGTTGTAACTGCTACAATGAACTCTTTGAAACAAACTTATTCCCATGCAACAGCTGTCATGTACATTCTGAGAATGCTTTTTAGATGCTTGTCGAAGTATTTTTGGTATGAACCAGCAGCAGGATATTTCTGCTTTTGCATAGATCTGAGCACTATTGGTGAAATCTGTCGAATGATCAGCTCTTGAGATATTAAAATGCACATCGTATAAACAAATAGTGCTACTGAAACCAGGCAACTCCTAGTTTGTATTGGTTTTGGCTGGTACATTGGAACCAGTCTCGCCTTTTCATCATTTACACTGAGAAGTTCAGAGTTGAGATCAGCAGTCACACGGGTGGCTTACTGAGATCAAAATGTTGATTTCTCTGAGGTTTGCCAATACCAACAACTGCACATGGAGGATAAGTAGCAGGAGATTTTGTAATATGCTCACCCCGGTTTGGAGACTATTTCTCGTAAAACCCGTACTGCATCATCATTGCTCATGTTCTCAAAATTGACATCATTCACCTGAAACGTTGCAAAAAGCAGAGGTCAGGCTTTGCAACAGGAAAGTTAAAGACATTTTAATTATTTGTTTCCAAATTTATTTGCCTTGTAACTGTTTCCGTTCCTTTGAGCAGCTGCAGAAATGCTGTTTCTCAGAGCATATCAACTATCCAGCAGAGTTCGCAAAGAATTATAGATTTAAGTGATAATAGTCTTTGTGACACATTTCTCTGAGTATGAATGAATTCTGTTAACTGATTACTACATCCAAGGATCTGGTGGGATGACTGAGCTGAGCCATCAATGTACAAGCCAGCAGCATGTATTTTTGGACACGGACCAACCTGCAGAAGCATGTCTCCTGGTTCAATTCGGCCATCTGCTGCCACAGCCCCTCCTTTCATAATAGAGCCAATGTATATGCCACCATCACCCCGGTCATTGCTCTGTCCTACAATGCTGATTCCCAGGAAGTTATACTTTTCTATACAGATAGAAAGTGGAGGGTGGGGGGGGGAAAAAAGCAAACAAGGTGATTGGAAAGATAGTGAAGAGATAACACCAGGCTACTCCAGTCTTGACAAATCAGGTCTCTCAACACATCAGCTGGGCCATGTTTGACTTACAATTATCTCAGGGTACCCTATTGGCGTATGTCTGCCTGGCACGTTCAGGGAAAGGCAGCAGGGCAACACTGCTAAAGACATTATTTTTTCATACAGGACACTGAAAAGTTACATTCAAAAAATCAACAAGAGAAATGACATTGAAAAGACATGTCTACACCTAGAAATTAGGCATCCGATCAGCATTAGGCAATGTTTTTTCCACATGTCAGAGTGGCAGGAAGAATTTGGTGCTACTGAAAGGTGCTGAATTGGCAGTCCTGCACATTTCTATCTGGCTAAACAATGAAACGCATGAGCAGCAGAAATGCAAACCTCCAGTGCCCTTCTACTCTTGCTCCTAACAATGTCTGACCCCTTACCATCCCTAGAAATAAGAGCAGAACTCCATATACTGGAGTTGCAGCTCCTTCCCTGGGCTTCTTGGGAAGAATACTGATCTGCTTGCGTGAACGGCTCAGTACTATCCAGTACTGGACTAGGAATCCAAGCACAGTCAACAGAGTAGCAACTCTCAGCTGCCATTCCCTTTAGTTCCATTGGCATCCTTTCCAAACAAGGAAATTTCTACTGGCTCCAAAGCCTACTACACCATGACAAAATACATCTGTATCACTTGGAATTCATCACAAAAAAACATTGCTTATCCTCTTACCCATGTTGAGTGTGACAGTGATGATATTTAGGGACATGGTAGAATCAGTGATGCTGCTGAACGAAGATGACTGCAAAATACAACAGAAAATTCTCAAGGTTTTAAATGGCTCAGAATAAGACAATAAAAGTAACTATTGAGGATTAATTCATCTGGGAACTGATTAATAGGTTTCCCGTTTGGAAGGCATCCAGAAACCATTGTCGCCTCCTCAAAACTATTCTTCATTTAGAATCTATAAGGAAAAAAAATCTGAACACAATGTGCACTTTCTCCAAAGATTTGTTTACAAAACACACAGAGCAAGTTCCTATATTGAGGTTTCTCAACTGAACTTCACATTGAATCATTTCTGCTTCCTGACTACATAACCAGCAGGCAGACATTTAATTACTAAAGCACCCAGTACAGTGTGAATCATTACATCTATGGCTCCTCCCTAAAGAGAGGAGTGAACAACACATGATCCTTCAGAATTGAGAAGACAGACACTCCCCCCCTCCCCCCAAATGAAATACAAATGTGTGTATCAAATATCTTCTAAAACATTACTCCAGTTCTTGTGATAAAATGTATGCATACTCATTCTTTAATCTGTGAAGACTGATATTTATAGGAGAATGAAACAGTTACTTCAAGTAGTATGTCATTTGGACGATCCTCATTCTGCTACCATAGGACTAGCACAAGAAAAGGGCAAGAGAAAAGATTTGTGATTTCCTATAAACGTAGATTTCTCCTTTCAGTCGAATGCAAGTCTCAGTAATTTATACATCAGATGTCTTACACCACAGACACCCCTTGCCCGCATCAGCCAGTAGCATAATGGAGGTTCTCCTGCAGAGGCTGGTCTTGAAAGAGACAACAAGAAATGTGATCACTTAACAGTAAAAGGAGACAGGGAGAGGAGAAAAGGAGTCTTGACTCTAGTGCTGCAGAACTTCAAATGTTAGAGATTTAGTCCAGGGTAGATTGGAGCCAAAGGGAGCCTTTCCAATGAATTCAACAGGGCACAGATCTGTTATGGATCCCTTCCTAATTCACATGCTACACTCAAAATCACAGTTCACCTCATCAGAAAATTATGATGCCAACCTTACCCTGTCAATCTGCCGCATCCTTTGTTTCCTCCTCCTGCGTTTATGCTTCCGTATGAGCCGGGACGAAGTACTTTGCTCAGTGGAGCTACTCAACCTGAGGGAAATTGAGAGCAAATGTCAACTCTGTAAAGCTGAGCCATTTGCATTTCTCTGCACCCTGCCAAAGAAAAGGCTGATTCCTACAAAAGCAGGAGAGAGTAAATCATATAGACACCATCAGCTAGCTTACAATGTATTGCTCTGTTTGTTGCTGAATTGCTGCTCAATCCGAGTGTGTGCTGTATCTTAGCCTCTGCCTAGGAGCACAGAGAAGATACCAGCTAACCTACAGCATGGATTACAGAGTATAATTTACTGGCTTGCTTTCTTTTGGGAGCAAGACTGAATGCAACCCACTTCTCAACAGGCATATTATCACCCTGATTTAACCACCCAAAGGTCAGAGGTAGCCCTCTTCCACCACTTTAAAGATGGTCCTGACTCCAGGCCCATCAAAGAAAAATACACGCTATAAGAACAGCTGTACATTAAACAATTGTTTTAATCTCTGCTTTGAGAGAACAACAGACAACCTGGAGAATTTCTTAATATTAATTTTTGTGAGTCTTGTCATAGTGCTGTTATTTTCTTCTGCTGCTATGTAGCCTATTAACAGGAACTTAACATTGGGGCTTGAATTCAATGAAATAAAGTAGCAATTGATAATAGTTACTACCAAATAGTCACACAGGAATAGTGAATATGATTTACCTTTACATATCCTGTTAGTTTTATTTTGTTGTGGGTTTCTTTTCAGGCTCTTCAAACTTGTACAACCTAAATATGCCACATTCTACATATAAATTCTTAAGATCCCCCTAAGCGTTAGGAACGTTAATCATTCTCATTTTACAGACAGTGGACCGAGACAGAGAAAGACATAAATGGATTTGCCCAAGTTAATTTCAGAAGCCTGGAACAAAGCCTAGATTTCAGAGATACCAGCGTAACAACACAGAAACATCTCTTCTCTATTTATTATGTTAAGAATGGCAAAAAAATAAAATACTCCATCATTGACCAAGATTAAGAAAAACCCCAACCCTATACAACACAAGTAATTGAACTGGCACTGTCACAAAGAAAACAGTGCCAGTCTTTTTCCCGTCTCCATGTCCCTGTCTTCAAAGTTCTAGCCACATGCAGGAATGCTAGAATACCTCAAGCAAAACTTGATACTAGCAACTTCAGAAAGGAGCTTGATGTCATGAGATTACAACCCACCACACTGGGAAACCCATCTTGCATAAAGTAGGTGTGTTTTAGTCAAGCATACTGAGCTGAATATTACAGATGATGGAACTGCTCAGAGGGCATGAATGTCTTGACATTCTCTTTGAGTTCACAAAACTATTTCAGGCATGTTAACCTCACACACTCCTTTTTATCCCTCCAAGCAAGGCAAATTAATTTAAAGAGCCAAGAGGTGGTACTTTCAAAAGAGATCAAAAATTTGATAATTCTCAATCTGTGGAAAACAGCTCACAGCACCTGGTTTTCTGAGGCTTTACCTTTTCGACAGGAAAAATAAAGAGGTCTTTCAGATGCAGGGCTCCCAAAATTGGACTTGTTCAACATTCACCACTCTTCTTCAAAGTACTGACAAAGATTGACACAAACCCTCCTCTTACATTTTCCTACCAATATTCTCCCTCTTCCTATTTCCTCTCTGATTTCATTCTCCTCCTCTTCTCTCCCAGAACGCCTCGTTAGTAGGATTCAGCCAAAACTTTCCAGCACACAACAGTTTAGGAGAAAGGCAAGGCATGTTGCTCACATTACAGTGAACCTGCCTGTTCTTTGAGAAGGGCAGCAAAAAGAAAAGAGGCAAAAGACTGAGGAAGCTTTTCTGCATGAACAGAAGTCAAGCAACAAGATACCTTCAAAGGCAATGAGAGAGATCTGAGTGCCCTTCTTCCACTGATTAGAGTATGAATTCAGTGCTCCAATCTGCAGACAAACCCTCTGCTCACAGGCTCTATTCCCTGCTGCAGACAGAACACAAGGGTGTGAAAGCCCTGCTCTTTTGCATGATGAAGCAAGACTTTCCACTAGTTTTGAAGACAGATGAGCTAGTCCATAACAGAAAGGACAAAACCTTAAAATTGTATCTGTCCTTTTGGCTACTATAATCACACTTCGAAGTCATTCACAGCATCCAGGCAATTGATTTTTATTGGTTGCACACATATTTCACCTACTGCCACATCGTATTTTATGGCTTTATCCCAGTGTGCGTCACTTAAGGAGTATGCAGTACTTTCTGTCACCAACTTTTTTAGAATGGCATCCTCTAATGGTTACTGTGCGTAAAGAGAATTCATTAAATTCATACACTTTATTTCATTTATTCAGTTTCCCATTACTATGTCCCTGAAAGGGGTAATGCCTCTGGCTAACATTGCCTACCGTAAAAAGCAATTTTAAGTTATCAATGTTCATATAGCAGAGAAAGAAAATTGAGAGAAAAACTATACTGAAAGCCACACCTGCCTGCAGCAGGAGATCATGATATGAATTCACACAGTAGCAAAGTTCTTCCTCCACTTTCCAGACAATGGGCGTTTTATCTGGATAGTAAGTTATGGAAATGAGAGATAGGAACAGTAGAGTTTCAGCAGACAGTTCACTGAATTTCTTTGTCTCAAGCAGTCTTGGCAGTAATGTGGTGCTATTTCATGGCACTTTACATCCTAAAAAGAAAGCAACTTAAAAGTACCTTCCAATGTGTGTTAGTATACTTCCTCTGTCAATATTTTTCCTGATCACAGACAGCACATAAGATCTGCTGACTGCCAAGGTTGACTGGCTATGCCAATTTCTTCCTCCTGCTCTAGTGTACATCAATATGGTATTGCTCAGAAAAACAAAGAATGATTATTTCCATCTTTTAGTCTGATTTTCTAAAATTGGACTGGACAAAAATACGTTTTACCACCACTGAGTATCGCTAGAAAACAGAATTGCTCTCTGACTGAGTCCTTAGAAGGGATATTTTAATCTACCCCCAAGTACAGGACACTAAAATGCTTTCACTACTCTCTTTAGAGAGATATATCAGGGATGAGTCCAAAAGGATGGACTGGAAAAAAAGAAGAAAAGTCCAAGTGCACCACAGAAAGGCAGAGAGAGCACAGCTAAGGTGATGAAGGTGTGAACAACTAGCTTATACTAATAACAGCATCTTGTTCCTTCTTCACTTTTGCCCTCCCCATTGGCAACTTGGAGGTGAGACTACTTTGGAAAATTCTTTCAATACATGACCAAAAGTTTAGATTCCTCTGTAAGCAGTGAACATTTTGGATTTTTCTTTTAAATTAAACCAGCAAAACCAGAGTTTACTGGCAAATCTCTGAACTTCTGTTACCAGATGATAATATGTGAGAACTGAAGTTCTTCTATTCTGCAGTATTTTTTTCATTCTAGTCAGCACTAGATTGGAATAATGGAAATCAGTTCCTTAGAAAAGCCACAGTTCAGGTTTAGTTCAAGAGGACAGACAATATTTCAGAGAACTAACTACTTGAGCTAAAATAGCCTCTCACGTTAGTTGCACAAATTGATGATCAAAAGGCACTGCAGAAACATTTTTGTGTGCTTATATATTGGCTTCTATACAGCTAAATATTAGAAAATGTTACTTATTACACTGGAAAAACCATAAATTGAGAGCTCGCTCAACTCAGTTTTTTCATCCCTTCTTGACAGAAGCTGGACAATGACTTAAGTTGCCTTAATCAGCCTATGTGTAAGTAGAAGGCAAGACAGCTTGTTTCAGCAGGACTCCCACACTGTGTGAAAGCATATTTGTAAACATCAGGCTTCACAGTCTCTGCAATTTCTT
>WAAD01032567.1:150480-218794 GCA_013389945.1 Fregata magnificens | reverse complement strand
AGATGCACTTGAGCTGGGCTATCGATTTCACCCCCTGCCTTGGCATGCCACCCCTCGGCTCCTGTCTACCAAGCANGTCTCGGAGCCACATGTTAATCAGGCGAGTTTTCCTTGTCCTTTCAGTATTCTTGCCTGCCACTGATGGGACTAAGGAAAACACTACCTGTGCTCCTGATCCTTCAACCAACCGCCCCAGCGCCCTGAAGTCCCTTTTGATCGCTTTTGGACTTCTCTCCGCAACCTCTTCACTGCCAACCTGCATCACCAATAGGGGGTAATAATCAGAGGGCCGTACCAGACTAGGGAGTTTCCCAGTAACGCCTCTAACCCGGGCCCCAGGGAGGCAGCAGACTTCCCTGTGGGATGGGTCTCGTCAGCATATTGGGCCCTCTGTTCCCCTCAGCAGGGAATCGCCTACGACAATTACCCTCCTTTTCTTCTAATGTCTTATCAGAGAAGGAATTCTCATTCTCATTCTCTCTTATCACAACAAACTTTGGTGAAAAAACATGAGGCTGTAAAAACAGAAGTATAAAAGTAGCTATCACAAATAAGAAAAACAAAATGACATCTGGTTTTCATCTCACACTTCAAATGATTCTCTGTCACATGAAATGCAACGTGGGTCTAAGTTCCAAGTTTCTTTTCTTTCACTGTGATCCTACCAAAAATGTGGAGGGCAGTGAGAAAGGTGGCAGAAAAATTATTTAACATCACAAAAGTTGTGAAAGATTCTAGGAGAGACATTTGGATTCCACCAAAACCTAAAGTTCCTAGTGAAATCCAATATGAAAAGGCAAAGCTGAGAGGCAGCTGAGAAACTTATTCATACCAAACAATGCAAAACATATTTTTAAAAGTACATGCCATTTTACTGAATAGAGAGCTCAATAAAAATATGGAATAAAATGTTCAAACGCACTTTCTGATCTTAGCAGAAAATTTCAGAAGTGATTTACATTCTATGATATATGCCTTTTTCGAAAATGGATTTTAGCTGATTTTGAAATATTTTCTTTGATACCAGTGGAGTTGCTTATATCAGAGAATTCATTTCAAAAAGGGAGCAATACAAACAAAAAATCCCCTACATTTTTAGTATTTCACCCATTCATCTATTTTATGTCCCATATTTTTAGTAGTGATTGATTTGACTGCTTCTGTAAACAAATTAGAAATAATTCTGAAATAGAAAGGCAAATGAAACACCTTTGAAAAAGCCCCACAAATCATAGGATGTCATCCACTTCTCAAGATATTCAGTGTTTCTGTTGAAATGTTAAGCATAAGGTTAACCACTCATCCTGAAAAGGAAAGATTTAATCACGACTGCTGAGAGTTTTGTTTGGAGGGGCAATGCTTATCTATGCTAAGTCAAATACAACATCCTATTTTCCAAATAAACCACCCACAAATCTTCACATTTATTAGAATAGAAAGAAATTCCTTTGAAGACCCAATCCAGGAATTTAATGATATTTCACTTTAGATATATAAACAGGAATTGGCAGATATGTATTCAGAACCATGTTGACAGCAAAACTAAATTTAGAATTAGAATTAATTTAATCTGTGATAATCCACTTTAATTTTTGTTTTTGCACTGAAGAAGACGATTTCTCAAATCACATATCCTGCTTAGGGAAATAAGATTTCTGCCTTAAAATTAAAGGGCTTCATTATTAGCTTCTACCATTCCAGAAGCTGTTTGAGACAGTGGTCATGTAAATGTGCAGGACTTGAATGTCCCAAGAGACGAGAACTCTATACCAAGAGAAATACTTAGTGTTTATAGCCCAGTAAACTGGGTTAGTTCCTTGGCTGCGGCTTAATCCAAAATGTACTAAAGTCAAACCTCTCAGCTGTGTTCACTGCATTTTGGATGTGGCCCTGATGGAAGCTAGATCATAACTCTACACTGCTTCATACCAGCTAAAGATGCAACAGATTTTTCCTGTTCTCAGGAGGGAAGACAGAGGTAATATTTTGCCAACATTATTGGGCACATAAATGCATGGACTGTACCTACACACTGAGACCAGATTCACTTTACAGTCCAGCCTTGCTGCATGCAAGCAGACCAAAACCACATACCCAATCCAGTATGCGTGATGAACATGGCTAATCAAGCACCAACTGAAGGATTCCTCTGAGACGTGGAGCCTGGGATCTGAGTGCTATGAATCCATACTTCAAGGCAGCCCTGCTTTCTGAATGAATTCTGTAGCACTTACTGATATGGAGTAACACACACACTCACCCTCTCACATACTTAAGTTTACTATAATGACTTTCAAGAACAAAACCCCAAAATTCAAATTTTGACTGTTCTAGCATTGCAGCAGCAGCAAAGCTGGTGAACAAAGCTGTTAGGGGATGGAAGCATGCAACATCAAAGCCAAACATTAAATTCCACTCCCCTCTTTAGCACTGGATATCAGTATCTTCAGGTAATTTCTTATCATTAAAGAAGCTATAATAAAAAAAAAAAATTAAAAAAGCTGTCTTTAACTAAATCACTGTAATTATGTTCAGTTAAAATGATTACTGCAGTTTTGGGTATGGCTGGCGCCACCTGGGTCAGAAATGCTATTGGTAAGGAAAACATGCAGGGCCAGGGGCATGAAAGCCATTAGCAGCTGCATGAAATCTTGCACCATCGCTCCTGGAAGGAATGTTATCTGATCTAATTAATGCATTTCAACTTGAAACAACACGAATGATCTCACCTACATTTATAATTTAGTAAATAAGAAAGTGTAAATATTTCTGTTCAAAACTTACTATATATTTCACATCAAGAATAGCTGTTCAGTTCTAAAAGGAGAAAAAAAAGCTTACAATAGAAACAATCAAGATCTAGCATCCTATATAATGCTACAGATCATAGCCTCAAAAAAGCAAAAATAGGATCCATTGGCAGAGGCAATACCTTTTTTAGACCAATTGGTAAGGCCAGAGAAATTAGAGCAGCCTTCAGGTGCTTCTGGTCTTGCCTAGAGAAGGCCATTATTAACTAAAGATAATTTTGTTTTTAAAATGGTAAATAAGTAACCCAAATAAAATGTCTCAGAAAACTCAAAAAGCTCATCAAAAAACAAAATACTTTTATTTTCAAACAAAAAGTTTTCAGTTTCCTAAGGAGGAAAGTAGACATTGTCCCATGAAAAATTTAACCTAATTTACAACCTCATTTTCCATTATGAACAAAGTTTTGACAGCAACTTTTCCAAATAATCTTTTTAGGAAATGTGGATACAATGTCTGACTTATAAACCTTGGGCAAGCCACTTGGTGTTTCCCTTCTCAGTCTTATATATAACTATATAGATATACATATCCTTTTCTTTGTACAGCATCTAGCACAATTGGACCCACTCTCAGTTGAGGCTACTAGATGGGATTAAAACCTATGGAATAAACAAAAGCAAAAGCTCCTTTTGTGTTACCAACAGTACTTTACACTGTGCAAGATGTAAAAAAGAGGGAGTATATCTAATTTGTTTGTTCAATTCTAATTTCACTCTCCTTAGAGAGAGAAATAATCCTGTATGACTGAAGACATTTCCCTTTACCTGTTTGATATACTAATGTTAAGCAGCCTTCTGCTGTTGGAGAAACACTGGCTTTCTTTTTGTCTTGACTCCTGCAACGTACTTAGCTACTTCATGGATAAGCAATATCCTTTTCAGTTCGTAGGAAATAATTTTTTTATAACATATAGAGAACAAAACTTGGCCATCACTTAACATTTCACAGAAACCTAAAGAGGCTGTTATTGTGTTAAGACTTATTTTCAGGTAAAAAAAAAAAAATTAACATTTACAAAATGGTCTAAGAATAAGTCTCCAAACCCAAAAATGACAGAGAAATAAAAGGCCGTTGACCTAAAATACAGTCTGTTTGTCTTTCCATGGACAGGAAAAGATGCATCTTAAAAGCCAAGAAAAGGCTCAGTTCCATGGTATGCCATGAGGAATATGTCCACTTGATGCCTGTTCTCCACAACCCTGTAACCTTGGTGCATATACTGCACCAATCGAGTAGGTATCCACCTACCTAAGTATGTGATCACTTATCCCTGAGTAACTTCTTGTTATCAGACTCTACTGTCAGATTCCCAGAAGCTGCTGAACAGAAATGTGTCCATTTCCTCATCACCTTTTAAAACCCATCAGAGTCGTCCTTATGATGTGCTGGTTTGGTATATCCTTCAATATCACAACTTCCTATTCTTTTTATAAATTAAAATCTCCCTGTACTCAGTTCATAACAATGCAAATTTTGTTAAGCCCTGAAGAATGTTTCATATCATGGCAAATTCTTTCCTAATCCTTGCCATAAGAGTAATAATTTCAACATGTACGAAGTTGCAAGACACAATTACTCTCAGAAGTATTAAAAAAATAGGCTTTTTTTAAGCCCCACACTTCTCCCTTCTCTTCACACACGACTCAATACACAGATTGAAAACATACCTGCAAACATCAGCTCTGAGACATCTGGTTTGACATGGAGACATGTAAAGAGTGGGAGAGCACACTGTGCATTATTGATTTTCTCTTTCATGTTGCTCAAAGTGGTGTCCATTCTCTGCATGAAAAGAAAGACATTATGTCCAAACAGATCCTATAAAGGCCTGCTGATATCTGGGAGACTACTCAGTTCTCTGAAATCTTCAAAGAGAAGGAAAATGGACAAACTCAGTTACTTCCAAGAAAAACAGAACAGAAGAACTTGTAAAAGGAATTCATCTGCTTGAATACTTTTTAAATGCACAATTCAGGAAGGAAGGAGTGGGAGAAGACATGATAGGAAGATGAAATAAGCATGTGTTATAGAATCAAAAATAACATGGCCAAAAAGAAAACAGTATTGCTGGACAAAGCAAATTCTTTCCCTCTGCTACTGTAAAAGATGAAAACAAGGAAAAACCTCTTAGGCAAAATTGCTGTTAATGATCATGTAATGTTTTTCAATCTGTGCTGTTTCTCAAAAGTCAGCAAAGGTAACTAAGAAAAGCAAATGGACTATTAAGAGGCTTACATTTGCTAACCAAGGATCTGCATCTCCCCCAGAAAATATTCTGGAGTCTGCAATCAAGACAGACTGAAAGTTATTATGACATAATAGTACTAAGATGTGTTATCTGTGAATAATCAAGAGCCTTATTTCCATTTTTCACTGATTGTGTCAGGTTCAGATTTAAGCTAAACATCTGTGCATTTGTTTAACTCCTTTAGTAAACAGGGACTTCTAACCAACCTCACAGGATCATTAACATCCCTTCATCGTCAGAAACTCACCTTATATATCACAGTTACCAAAAGCTGTGTTGTCTTTTTTTCAGTATTTTAAGAGTGTTTAAAACCTAATGACAATGTATACTCATGAAAGATACAAGTGTATAAAACAAGTCTGTGAATCTATTAACACATTTCAATTTTATGATAAGATCAAATCCAAATTCTGCTCACCTGACTCATTTGAACTTGAAGTCTGTGTGCCTGATTCAGCCAATTAGGATTTGTCAATAATAAAATACAACAGTATGAAGCCCTCCTATTGTCTCTTTTTTCAGAAAAACAAGTAATAATAGAGATGTGGATCTTTCACCTTGAAATTAGTATTTTGTTAAGCAAATGCTGCTTTTCTTATAGCAAAATGTGCATAATGAGGTTACACCATTTTGTAATTTTTTGTTGCTTGAGCAGTAATTTTAATGGATGATACGCAATGTTAAGAGCTTGCTGCAAGTACCCAGCAGTTGAGTTCATTTCTGTTGTACATGAATGCATGATGTTTTCCTAGCTCTTAAAGAAATTAGTACCATTCAGAAACATGTCCTAGAGCAAGGAAAGCATTTTATAAGTTTCTTATCCAGTATGTGTTCAGCTATAACTTTAAATATTCCTATTGCTAAACATGCTTTGTTAAATGTTACCAAGGTAATTTCAAAAAAATAGTAACAGTGGTTATTATGCAATAGTTTCACAACTCTAATAATCATTAAAAAATGAACTCACATTATGGATAAGCGTTTCACCTATTAGCATTCCAAAGATATCTGTGAAGGTGACAGGCTGGCCTGAGCTTTTCTTATTCCACAGTGCTTCAATGTAGCGTTTGACTTTCTGAGGAGTGAGCAGCAGAAGAGGGTTGTGACTCACAGAGTTCATCAATTCTTGATTAATCTCCTTTGGTCCTTTTTCTGGAAAATCCGGGTGTGAATACAAAGTTGACATGTACCTGCAATGGAAAATAGGCTCTGTAAGTATCAAAGCCTGGTTCAATGTCAGCTGCTTGCAATGTACAATAAGCTCATAAATAATTTGATACAATTACTGATTAAATCAGATTAATTTACTCGTAATTTATAAAGTAAATTGTCATTTCTTTTTTCTCAAGACATAGAAAGTTAAACAATTTGTTCTGAATGTAAGCATACAATCAAACATTCAACATATATTTCCATAATGTGTATGACCTAAAAGATGAAAGTGTTCCTCATTTATCTCTTTAAGGGGCAATAGACAAAATCATCATAAGCTGAAAAAACAGCTTCTCAAGTTATCACAGCATATCTAAATTTGGCAGACTGGAGGTCCTGTAAGTATACACATGCAGCTCTTTCACTCTAAGATGTACCTCTTTCTGTCACTCTCCAGTTCATTACTACTATTCAAAAATTCCTAACGTTATATAGCATGCTTTCCAGGATCTAGATGTTTTCACAGTAAGATAAAGCACAATAACTACAACCTGTGCAGAGATTTAATTGAGTCTGAGGATTCAGAAGAGGCCTATCAGCCAAATCTTGATTTTGTCACTGAGTAACTCTGGAAGTTTTGTTTACTCAAAACGAAGTTTAGACACATGCAGACAACTGTGGTTTGCACTTGGTCAGCTTAAGTAACGCTATGGGTGGAGACTCAAGATAGGCCGTCCTAATCTACTAGATGCTCATTTCACTATTATTTATTCAATTAGCTGGCTCAGGTATACATAACATACTGCAGGCATAATTCTGCACAGCAGTGAGATACACGCTGTGTAAGCTTGGCCCTGAGATCACTGCCCGGCAATTTACTTGACAGCATGATGAACCCTGTCACATGCATGATGTAAGAACTTGATTCATTAGTCCTTGAGCAGTCTCTAAAGCTTAGCATGCACGTCAGCTCATGGGTGGAACAAACACAGCAGCAAGCTTCCATGTGAGCAGAGAAAGGAAAATGCAGGATGAAGAATTCAGTACAAGGTTGAAGTAAGATGACAGAAACAATCAGGGAGGTAAAATGCATTGCTCCAAGGTTAGGCATGCATCTGAGTGAACAAGCGAAAACCTGCCTTTCCCTGCAGGAAAGGAATTCTCCACCCTTCAGGGAGAAAAAAAAAAAAAAAAAAAAAAAAAAAAGAGCAGCATTATTCCCAAGTAATAGACTGCATGGAAAAAAAGAAAAGAAAGGGAGTGCCAAACTGTCAATTTATTTATTCATCAAGCCAGGAAAGTCTGAATAGGTGACATCACCAAGACAGCAAAAGCAAATTTGTTTAAATACAACTGTTTCCAACATAAGTTCCTGAGTGAATCAGTTCAGATAATCTTGCTACTTTAATACAGATTTTATAGGTTTACATTAGATCGATCTAGGTATTCACACCTGGGTTTTCCCAAAAAAGGACCTCATGGCCAGCTGACTGATGTCTTTTCAGAACATGGACTACATACCATTCCCCAGAAACACACTGAAAATTTTTCACACTGCGTGGCACTATTCAATTGCTCTTCACCCAGCCAAGTGACATCTTCCACTTTTTGCAATTTGGCAAAAGTACATCCAGGTCTCTCAATAGACAGTGATAAATCTGCCCCCCCAACCACTAGTGACAGAAAACCCAGGTTCCAGGGATGCCAATCTTTTCTAGTTCAATCTGAACACAAAACTTACTGTAGTTCACAGACACTTTTGGCATTTCAAAACCTTCTGGCATTCTGAAAGCTTCCTATCTAGTCTGGGAGGGGGGAAGCAAGCAAGCTTCACAAAAGTGAAAAATAATTGAAAAAACCACACAAGGAATAGAACAGATCATTATCTATTTCCAAAGAGTTTACGACTTTGGGGTTAGAGTATTTCCTTAGAACATGTGGAACCAAAATTCATGTGCTTCCTTAGAGTTAAACCAGGGGATAAAAACTCATCCCAGGCAGATTTTCTGCTCATTTATATTTAGCTCTTCCAACAAAAGCCTTTTTCCCTTACTCTTGGAGAAATGAGATATTCATATAATCTTGTAATTTAGACTGGAAGGAACCTTGAGGTCTCTATTCCCACCTCCTGCTCAATGCAGAGCCAACTTAAAAGTCAGCTCAGGTTGCTCAGGGCTTTGTTCAGTCAAGTTCTACTTTCACAAGAAGTATTCACTGAGTCAGAGAGAGAGAGCATGACACCTTACCCAGCCCAGTCAAGTAAGGATGCGGCAATACATTCCAGTGCTTGACCACTCTCACTGCAAAATAATTTTCCTAATAGCTAATCAAATTTATCTTGCTTAACTTATGGCCATTACCCCTTGTCCTTTCTCTGTGCGTCTCCAAAAAGAGTCTGTTTTCTTTACAGCTACCCATTAAGTAGCTGAAGATAACAGTAAGATCTCCTGCCACCACTACCTTTGCCTACTCCTCAAGGCTAAACAAATCCAGCTGCCTCATTTTCTCATGTGCTCCAGTCCCCTAATTGCCTAGGTGGTACTCTGATGGAATTAATTCAGTTTGTCAACACCTTTCTTTTACCAGGCGACCCTAAACTGGATTCGGATGCAGCTCCAGTATTCAAACTGGTACACAAAAACCTGGTTATGATGAAATCATATTTTGTGACATTTGGGATACTCCCTTGAAAAGTTCAAAATTTTTTTCAGATGTAACATCCTCTACTGCAACCTGATCCATTGACATTAAAACCAAGTTTTAAAGTTAGACAAAAAAAAGTCTGCAATTTTTCACTTAATGAAAAAATGTAGTGTTAAGGAGTCCAAACAGTTAAGAAATTTGGATTGAATTTGTCAGATGGCTTTGGCTAATGAAAATCACACAGCTTTGAAATATGTTACATCATTTCATTTAAGAAACATCAAAACAAATAGTTTCAACATTTGTAATAAATGTAATTTGGGACAATTCTTATAAAAGCCAGGAAGACAAAAGGCTGCAGGTTCATAGCACTGGGCAGGGAGAAAAGAAACCCTCTGATTCAGAAGAGTGGTTGAGGCAGACCATGATACTGGGGTTCAAAGCATTCTGCTGCCTCCAAAGCCTTGAGCTCATAACGCCCAGAGAGTGCCTTTCACACAGTGAAGTCACTTGGATTTTCTCCTGGTGATGTTGTTCCTGTTAATGGGCTGAAGAATTCATCGAGTCAGACAGAAGGACATCATAACTACCTGATTAGGACATTCTAACTGAGACATCTTGGAAGATCTTTTCTCCCATCTGACTAATAAACTATTTTAAAAAACAATGTAATTTCTACATTAAACAGTGACAATAGGAGTGACACAAGGCAATCCATAGCAGGATGCCCTGCAGCATGGAGTCAGTCGGTATTTTTTCCTACAAGCTGAAATATATCTGCTCAAATCTCCTTACACTAAGAAAGAATCAGTGAACAGGTCCTAGATATCCCCAGTAAATTCACTAAGGGCACTACTGAGCCTAAAATGGAGCAAAAGATCTTTCAATGATTTTTGAGAATCTCTGAAAAGTGCCCCAAAAGGATATAATCCATTTTGGGTTGAGAGAGTCATCATCTTCCAATTGCAAGGAATTTTTTTTTTTTTTTCATTTCATCAGGAAAATAAAGGAACACAAAAAAAATTTGGGATTTATACCAACAACTTGAATTCTTAATTTTTTGGTTATCAAGATGAAACAATCAGTTACACAGTCCTAGTATGTACAGTATTGGCTGTTGATACAGAAACGTGGGTGCATATGTGTAGCACCTCTTTTCATCCCTTCCTGCTAACAAAGCTCCTAGGAAGATCACCTGGAGACTGAGCTGTCCTCACCCTTCGAGGCATTCTGAAACACCTCCACCAGCAGACTTGCTCCACTGACCTGCTATGCTGCAAGACAGCTGTCTCCGTATCTTTTCCATACCGATAGTGTATGCGTAAAATTTGCTGTGAACTATAACCTTAGAAATAAGTCAACTCTCATGAAAATTCGTTCTTGAACTTCCTGAAGAAAAATGGAAGAAAAACAAAAGAAAAAACCCTTACCACGTGGATCCTGAGAGACCAGCAATGTAAGTCACACAGTCTAAAATTCCTGATTCGTAAAGTGCTTTCATAACTCCAGCAAACCCTACCATGGCACGAAATCCACCTCCTGAACCCAATATCGCTATCACTGGTACCTGCATAGATGAGAAGAATAGCATATCACCACATTAATTCCGATAAAGACTTAAAAGTAGTAAATAAACGTTATTCATCAATCACTGGCCAAACATACCAGCCTTGGGCAATTAATAGGTCACCATCCAGAGATCCTCACAGCAGAGAAGAAACCTGTGCTTTTCCAAATCTGTGCACAAAAGTTCTAACAAGCCAAAAAGAAGGTATTCTGCAGTCTCCTAGTGGTACGTGTGTAAGAGAACGGCAAAATACTTTAATAAAGCACTTTGAGATAAGACTTTCAAACACTGTACATAGAATGGAACAGTATCGTAATCCCATCCATGAAGTTGCCTGTCCCTCTTAGGTTCTCTGGGGCCAGGAGTGACGTAAAATATCTGTATGTCATTTAATCTGTCCCTTCTGCTTCACAAAGAGATGGATGGCAGAAATACTTTTGGCCTGCAGCACAGGAGGAGAACACTGCCGATCACGAGCAAGGGAAGCCAGGAACCAGCCAGCAGCATGAGAGGTTCTGTCTGCGAAGGTGGAAATCTCACAGAGGAGCAGAGCAGACTTCCTTCCAGTTTCCTATTTATCTTAAACCTAGGGACCATTAGCAACCAGTAGGTGCAAACAGATGGCGTGTACAAAGCACCTGGCATGCAGGGATATAAAGGGAAGCTAAATGTGCCGAGCTCCCATGCAGGCAAGAAGGAAGGTATGACTGAGGCAACAGAAGGGCAGGAAGAAAGCATGAATTCCCAGGAAAGGGGGAGCTGCAAGCTTGCTACTTCTGGCAGTGAGAAAAGTCTGCCCTTCCACCTGCAGCACTTCACCTTGGTTCAGAGCCCTGGTGACAGAAGGAACAAATGCTGTCAGGGAGGATTTTGGACCAGACATCACAGGTTACTGAGTAAGAAAATGACAAGTGATGGTAGCTGATGACTCCCTCTTCTATGGGACACAGGATAACCTGCCAGCCAGACTGATTTTTAGGGAGATTTGCTGCTTGCCCACACTCCAGATCCTTGACGGCATGGAGAAATGGCTGAGTCTCACCTGGCCTTCCAGATGCTACTCGTCACTGCTCATCCATGTGGGCAACAGTGATACAAGCAGGGGAGAACCTGAGCGGATGAGAGGTGCTTTGCCCCCTCTTGGAGCAAGAATGAGGGCACAGGCACCCAAGGCTGTGGCCTGTGGACTTGATCTTTCCAGTCTGGAAGAGGAATGGTTCAAGCAGATGCTATCAGGCTCAGCTGGTATCACTAGTGAGACTCTTGACTTCTTCACCATGAAGCCTTCCTTGCTGATGAACATGGTCCATGGGAAAATAAAGAATCCACCTGACCAACAGAGTGAGGAATACCTTCATGAACAGACTAGCTAATTTAATGAGGAAGACTTTAGACTAACTTCAATGATGGGGACCTAAGTGAGCAAAGGGTGCAAATGTTGCAAAGGCAGGAGGAATGCATGGGAGAAAGCTAGTAGTGAGACCTGCAAGTTCCTGCTCAGAAGAAAGAGTGTTCAGAGGCTTACCTCAAATGTCTCTATATTGATGCACAGAGACATCAAACAAGAAAAATCAGAAGTTCAAGCGCAGTCACAGGTCTATGACACAAATAGAATGCCATGGATTTGGTGGGACAGCACACATGCCTGGCACACTGCCATGGAAGGGTGGAGGCTGGGAAGATAGGTGGGGAAAAAGGATACAAGTGGGCTGTGCTCTACAAAGCAAGCAGCTCCTTGATTGCAGAGAACATCAGGATGTAACCAGACACATCTTTTGGGAGCTTCTGGGTCATGATCAGAAAGAAAGTAATGCTAGGGATGTTGTGGCAGTCAGATTCAGACTGCTGACCAATGAGATGAAGTGGGTAAGGCTTTCTCTAAAAACCAGAAGTCTCCTGATCTGGCTGTGGTCCTCACAGGGGGTTTTAACACCCTGCTGAAAGGTCAGCATTGTGCAAGCAATCCAGGAAATTTGTAGACTCCCTTGATGACAATTTCCTAAAGCAATTGCTGGAGGGGCTGACTAATGCTGTACCTCACCTGCTGCTCACAAATAGTAAAGAACCAGGGGCAAAGGCAGCCACCAGGAGCTGCTTGCGTTGCAGTCCTCACAAAGTGATTGAGTTCAGGATCAGACTAAGGTTGGGAAGTGGGGATCAGATTAGGACTCTGGAATTCACTAAACTCTGGATTGTTCTGGGACTTGCTAGGCAGAATCCCCCCAATTTTCTCTGTTGGCAGTAAATTGAGTATTGGCAATAGCGCTCCTTTCAGAGACAACTGGGGCTAGTTAACCTCCAGAGGTCCCTTCCAAACAGTATTTCTACAACTCTGTTATATTGCACTTTTTATTCAATACTACTTGCTAATAGGGCACAATATTATCACTGCACAGAATCCTCCATTTTAGGTTCCTTACAGGCACAGAAAGGTAATGTCTGATTTTTCCGATTCTTCAGGTCAAATAGTAAAATATAGATATAGACAGATAGACAGACAGGCAGATGAACAGAGAAAGTCAAATACTATCATTATGACCCTTCTTAGCTTCCTCTCTACTGAAATAATGTATAGAATTTCAAGTTCAGTTCACTCGCACAGATTTGTAGCACTGCTTCAGACCTTAAAATACAACCAATAAGTCTACAAATTGAGTGAATAAATCATGTCAGGTCTCGGCATTAGCAAGTTATTGCTCCCACAATGCCCTGTTACTTAGAACTCTAATTGCCTGCTTTCTGAAGAATTAGAATCTATTTGAAGAAGTCATCCCTTGTAACAAGATTTCTAAATAAAAATATACTCAGAATTTCTTTAGAATATCTGTCCTTCTTATCCATAACCCAAAATAGAGAATATATTAAATTTAGTTTTTAAATAAATTATTTAGTTACAGAACCACAGAAATTTTTAAAGCAATCCAAACACCAGCTTTAATCCAAATGGTATCTTTGTGACAGAGCCAAAAGCAGTACAAGTTACTATCAGAAACAGAAGAGAGACAATATTTTGGCTACAAGTTTAAAAACACATTTTGTAATAAAACCATCTGATATTATTACATAGCATGAGCACAGGTTCACAAGGGGAAAGACCTGCTTAACCAACTTCATTACCTTTTATTGACAAGGTCACCCATCTAGTTGACCAAGGGAAGCCAGCAGATGTGGGGTTTTTTGGATTTTAGCAAAGCTTTTGATACTGTCTTTCACAGTATCCTGGACAAAACGTCCAGCACACAGCTAGACAAGCCCAAAATATGTTGGGTGAGCAACTGGCTGATGGGTTGGGCTCAAAAGAGTTAGAGCAAATGGGGTTATAACAGGCTGGCAGCCAGTTGCCAGTGGGGTTCCCCAGGGCTCAATTTTAGCACCAGTGCTCCTCAATGTTTTTATGAATGATCTGGACGCAGGAATCGAATGTACATTAAGCACGTTTGCCAGTGATACTAACTAGGAGGAGCTGTGGACTCCCTCGAGGGTAGAGAGAGACCTTACAGAGAGATCTGGATAGATTAGAGAGCTGGGCAATCACCAACCATATGAAATTTAACAAGAGCAAGTGCCAGATTCTCCACCTGGGACCAGGTAATCCTGGTTACACATACAAATTGGGGGATGAGAGGTTGGAGAGCAGCCCCAAAGAAAGAGATCTGGGGGTTTGGGTTGCTGACAAGTTGACTATGAGTCAACAGTGTGCCCTGGCAGCCAAAAGGGCCAACCGTGTCCTGGGTTGCATCAAGCACAGCATCGCTAGCTGGTTGAGGGAGCTAATTGTCCCACTCTACAGTGCACTGGTGCGGCCCCACCTCCAGTACTGTGTATGGTTTTGGGCGCCTCAATACAAGAAGGACATCAAACTATTAGAGTGTGTCCAGAGGAGGGTGACCAAGATGGTGAAAGACTTATGAGGAGCAGCTGAGGTCACTTGGCTTCTTCACCTGAGGGGTGACCTCATCGCCATCTACAACTTCCTCAAGGGGGGCAGCAGAGGGGGAGGTGCTGATTTCCTCTCTCTGGTGACCAGTGATAGGACATACAGAAATGGAATGAAGCTGCATCAGGGGAAGTTCAGATTAGACATTAGGAAAAGGTTCTTCACTGAGAGGGTGGTTGATCACTGGAGCAGGCTCCCCAAGGAAGTGGTCACAGCACCAAGCCTGTTCAAGGGGGGTCTGGACGATGCTGTTAGTCATATGGTTTAGTTTTAGGCGGTCCTGTGAGGAGCAGGGAGTTGGACTTGATGATCCTTATGGGTCCTTTCCAACTTGAGATATTCTGTGATTCTGCGATTCTAAAAATTAATCTGCTACCATCATCAAGTGTTTCAGCAAAGGTCCCTTGTTCCCAGTTTCTGAAACCTAGAAGAATTTTCCACTGTCCAATGGTGGTAAGGTAACAACCTTTGGTTGTTACTAAGCATAAAAAGAATTACACAGTTGTGCAGAAAGCCCCTATCTAATCAAACTGGTAATCAGTCAAAAATTTCACTGAAACATAATTTAAGATGCCAATAGACGAGATTAGTTATAAGAAAAGAAACCATGTGACTACTGGGTTCCGTTTCTTTCTGCAGACTCCACACTCCAAGCCCTAAAACTCCCCTGCAGACTGAAAACGCACAGTCACACGGAAATGACCATGCACAATGACCAAGTATGTTGAGACACTTCTTGAGGCTTCCATTCCACAAAAACTGCTTATTGTTGATGCAGTAAGATTATTTGATTATCTTCATAAGTGTTAAGCTTTAGTAATAGAAACCACAGGTATTTACTGGCATCAGCATTCATCATGCACCTCCAGAGATAGCTATCAAAAAATGACACAACAAAGGTAAAGATTTAGGACATGCCTGTTTTGTTAAGCCAACACCCCAATAACGGAGCAGTTGCTTTGAACAGAAGAGCCATATTACTAATCACAAATTTAATAATGTACGTTAGGCTTTGAAAGCTCTTTACAAACACTACCTAATTAACTTATACAGACAAATCCCAACAGGATGAAGACAGTGGTTTGCAGGTGCAAGCCTGGAAAAAGTATGTGAGAACACTTCCAAAGCACCACTATTCAACAAATCTATTCATCAGTGCAGTGGCATGAGCACAAGGGAAAATCTGAGTTTTCTTCGGGATGCAGAGAAATCTGTAAGGAGGATCAACAAAGAATGTTGAGAAGAGTCACTAGCATCCTGACGGCAAACGCTTCCTGTATACTTAATCCACAGGCATCCTGGAAATCACAGATTCCTATACTGGGGGAGGGTGGGTATACCGAGAAGTAGGTGTATGTATAGTATCTCTTCATTTCCACTTGATACCAAAGTGAAGTATGAAGAGTTGCAATCACTACTTTATTTCCAGAAAGGAAATTCAACTACAGAGCTCTAGAGTAGAGGGCAGCAGCTTAAGTAAGCTTCCCACAGTAAATAAAGCTTTTAAATGATGAAAAAATAACCAAAGAGAAGCATGTACTGCACATTTACATTAATTTATTTCAGCCAGCTGAATACAAGTTGAGTTGTAGGCATAAGTCAGGTGATGAAGCTTAAGAGTCCTTTCCTCCTTTGCAGAGGAAGGTAGACCACATTTCCAAGCAGGCAGGTTTGTTAAAGCAGCTTTTTAGCTGCAGTTCAGTTTCCAGCATGTTTAAGGGCAAGAAATGGTAAAATTTGAAATTACATACACCCATCTTACAAGTTGCCCTCTAGGATAAATAGGGCAGAGGCAGGGGGGAAGCCTGCTCTCTACAGCTGCAGACAGAGTACAAAGGGAAAAGAACCAAGAAGCCATCTCACGATTGAGAAAGAATGGAGAAGATAGGATACCAAGGCATGCACACTTCTCCATGTACACAGGCTGGGGCTGACGCACTCTACTCTTTGAGGCACTTTGAACCTCAAGTCCTTTGTACATAATCAATAAAACTGGGGCAGACGTACTAAACCCATTGAAGCAGATTAGTAAACTTAGACCAAAAGGGTAAGTGACTCACAAGAAAGTGATGCGGTGAGTCAACAGCAAAAATGTGAATTGAATTCAAAAGTCTTGGAGACAAAAGCCCATTACTCTAAACCCTGGCCGCACTGCCACACTCAATTCTATATGGTTGTGCCCACTTCTGAACAACCAAAAGGCCATGCAAGCATGGCTTTCTTTTTCCTATGGTTCCTATGCACGGCACAACGCTGAGGGCCCCAAGCTAGTTTTGAACAAACCAGCTTAGATATCATCCAAACAAACTCCACTGAACAGGATTTAACAACACAGATGTGTTTTGTCAATACATGTGCACTGTTTCTAGGATCCATGGGGCACTGTACAGTGTGGACAAGCTCAGCACCACACAGTTCCACTTCAGCCAATGGGCACCTCATCTCAACAAGTGCCGATAGCTTAATCACCAAACTGGGCATGAAAATGAAAAGGATTTGGGAAACAAGATATGTTTTAAGAAAAGCAAGCTCCAAAAAAGACGATCTCAATCATATTTTCCAGTAATCTGGCAAAAAAAGCTAAAACATATTAAATCTTGTTTTGGGAACGAGTGGTGTAGATGTTTTTATCCAAATGCCCTAGAAACACAGTGCACAAAATGTGGACAAGAATACTTGTGGTGGAAAAAAAATTGCCATGGGGTACACAGATGTTTATTAAAAAATTGTTGTGCAAATCCAGCCTTAGAGAACTTCTTTAATTGATTATGGTATTTTTAGAAAATTGTTTAAAGCAACAAAAATTATAAAAATAAACTGAGCAATAACACAGGTATGATAAATCTCATCCTCTGTTTTCAGAATATGCCTCAAGATTAAGTAAGGAAATTTGCAAGTACTCATTTCCCCATCCAGGGATGTAGAATTATTTCACAGGTATTAAAGTCTCATAGCATCCCTGCAAGGTACATGTGTTGCTATTCACAGATGAAGAAACTTAGGTGAACTTTGAGTAAGTGACTTGTTTAAGATTAAACAATGACTCATAGGCCGCTAAGAATACTCATTATGTCTCCCGACTTCTGATGCCATGTTAAGACTACAAACATCCTGTAAATCCTCCTGCTATTTCCCATCTGTAGCAATAAAAGTAAAAATGACAGGCCACAAGAACAAAACTATATTTTAATTTGAACAAAAAGGGGTTTTCCATTGCTAGAAGCAGCTAAAAATTCTGACAAGTCAGCTTAAAAATACACACTTGGCATATGAAAAATTGGAGGATCATTACCTCAGTCCTTCCTAGAGTTGATAAGCCTACAATTAGAGATTACTGTCTGGTCTTGGAAGGTGCAATTTAACTGATAAACTTTCAGTATTTGAGACAGTGAGGGACACACCAAGGGAAGATGACGACAAAAAGAATATGAAATCTTACCTAGCGTTTACAATAATTCATGCACACATACCACCTGCATAGAACTGATACTTCAGGCACTGAGTATCACTCCAGTCCTAACTGAATCTTGGCAGAATACTTGCGTCCTTTCTGAGAAAGATATCATTCTGCTGTGGAAGATCAGACCAATATCACATCCACAAATATCTATTCTGGTAAGATTTTCATGTGTTAAGATTAAAATAACTGAACTGAAAATTAAAAAACCTTGAAAATGTTCCTTCACAATGTGCACCATTTATATCTCTACAAATAAAATATGTACGATACTTGCCAGATTTTTTCATCTTCTGCAGAAAGCTCACACAAGCACATTTTACTATGCAAGACAGAGTTCAAAAGTATACAACAGTAACACATTTACCACCTGCTCAAAACTTCATAGAAATTTAAAAGGAATTCTTCAGTGTTGGTTCCAGTTTCTGCAAAAGACTGTCACATTCTGCTTATACTAAAAACACACAAAAGGAATCAATATCAATGCATTAATCCACCCAGATTACTTCATTGACTCAGTTCATTGCTTGACACACCCCATATACACATGGTCTTCCTGTCACAGTTCTAGGAGCAGAACAGGACGAGGAACAAGCAAGGAAGAAAGAGCAGGATGGAAAAGCTACTACAAAACAAGTGGATCTGTACCAAGTGTATCCTTAACTAACCCAAAATAATGCAACATTTTACGAAATCACTGAAAAGATCAGTAGGGTTCGGCACCCTTCCTCACTTTGATGTGACCCAAACCACCATCAGTCCATCTAGATCTGTTTGCTTGACTTTCTGTTGGCTCGGTACAGAGCACCAGCTAGTCAATGAAAGCTGCAGTTTCCCACATTCTCTAAGAAATAAACTTCATAATCCTAATCCTATAAAACCGGCTACAGGAAAAGAAGAAAGGAAAGAAAGAAAATAATTTCTAAGCTGACTAACATTAAAACAGCTCACTTCCTGCCTAATCCTTTAGACACGAAGGTCATACAGCCAAGGCCATTTTAAGAGCACAGGCTGGATATCAAGCATGCAAGGGCAGATTCCGCAGTTGGGCACATGCCCAAAGCCACTGCACACTTCTTGTACAGCACATATTTCACATGCCCTTTAGGCATTTTTCAGATGACAACCTCTGCTCAGAACCAACACCTTAACAAAGCATGGAATTCAGAATCAGAGCAAAATGAAAAGCATGGATTTATCTCCTTTGCCCAATTTTAACCTAGGCACAGCCTGCTAAGGATTAAAACAATAAAGAACCAGATAAAAGTTATAGCAGTTTGTTTAAGGTGCCAGTGCAAATGAAAAGCAGTGATTTCTATCCTATGATGGCATTTACACAGTATTGTCCTTTTGCACACAACGGGCATATCTCATTTAAGTGCAGTTTCATTTTGGCACAGGATTTTGTATCCTTAAACTTTAATCTATAAATTTAGAGCACAAGAAAAATTATTCTCCAGCCTAAATATTGTATGCGCATAGAGGAAAAAGAAGTTTTTTTGCTTCTGCCATCTGTCTTTACATTAAACCCTCATATGCCTCATTCATTCCTTTGAGAGACAAATGGAGGACACCAAAGGTGATACTAATCTTGATTTGAACTCTCCAAACTTACATCACGGGAAGTGGTCAAGTTCTTGCTGTTTTCCTCTCCTAGAAATGATTTCATACTGTGCATGATATTATCTTTTCTCTGTTGCCGAAACTTCTTCTCCTCATCACACAGAGCCATGCTGAACCGGAGATCAGTTGAAGAGCTATTTTGCAAAACAGACAGGCTTTAACAAAAGTCATACTTCAAAACAGAATTAAAAATATCACCTAGGGAAATCAGTGGAAGTAAGAGTAAATTCCTCATCAACTTATGTAAGATGAAATAAAATAAAATAAAATTATGATTATTCTTGTGACACAGTTGCATCAGCTGATTCCATGGAGCAATGGACTCAAAGAACAATAGCATCTTTAAGACATGCATTTTATATAGAAACCTCATTGTTCATATACTAGTGAAAACCAAACACAAAATATGCAGCTTCTATTGGTATATTATGTGGTCTTCAAAAAAACCTAAACTAAAATATAGCAAGTGAGTTCACCACTCACATACAATTATAAATTTACAATCTAGAAATCTGAATTCTCTGCTTATCCACTGAACAAAGAACTGCAATGAAAAGTTTTCAAACATTCCTACTAACATATACTCTTCTTAAGTTAGACGTTCATGTTAAGGGAGAAGAGGGTAATTTTGACTCTGTATCCATTCAGTCTTACAATCAAAAACTGTATATGGATCTCAGCACAAATTGTACTGGCTGGCCACAGGAAAAACTAAGCCTTTTTCTCTAGCTTTTTCCCCACATTATGTGATGAAAAATGCACATAGGGCTGCGTAAAGACCTCAGTACTGTACTTAAATAAAAGCTACAACTTCGGCTCTCACTTCTTATTTCAGGTATCAAGGCAGGATAAACAATTTGAACTGTCACCTCATTCTGACTAGTTAACTCACTGAGCCTGTGTGTTGTTCAAAGGGTTTGAGCTACAACACCTCCCAGCAGCACTGCCTCCAGCAGACAGCAGTGAGGAGTGTACAAATTCATCCTGGTATCCGCCTCATTGAAATTCACGTATTTACAGATATGAGCTAAAAATGTTTGTGGATACTTTGACATGCTAGTTACAAGGCAGCATTTTTAGGAGTCCTTTATGAAAAACATACAATGGTGAAATGGATCTATTGAGGCATAGATAATAATTCCTCAGATTTTTTTAAAAACCTATTGTGTAATAAAATAATGGGATTGAGAAAAAGGGGGAAAAAGACTGCCTAGAAGCAATGTTCCATGAAGGTATATACAATACCGTGAACAAGAGGTCCACGCAGAAACCAAAATCCATGCGGCCGAGAATAACAGAACAGAACTTGATCAGATCCTTTTGTTTAACGTAATTCAAAGCCTACTGCCTAACAGCAGCAAGACATAGCCAAGCATCTTCTGTTCATTTAATGTCAGAGATATGAAATACTTGTAACGTACAAGCCCTGGAAGGTTTAGGAGTGGTCTCAAGGACCACCCACATATGCATCTTTACTAGTACAAAATGATGAGCAGAAATTATCCCTAGGGGATGTTTGTCAGTCTCCAGAGTCATTATGAAAGAGTTCTACATTTACAGTTACAATGCTCAGCACTGCTATTTATAGTTACAAACAAAAAAAGAATCTTTAAATGCCTTGTTCTCAGTAATTCATTTTTAGACTTAAAGATATTTTTCTGATTATGCCTCAAGGTGATTTTTGGTCTTTCACCTGGATAGGCTAAGAAAGAGGGAGAAAGACAGCTAGAGAGAAAAAAAAAAAAAGGAGAAAAAAAGGTAGGCATCTGCTTAGCTTTACATATGGTGAAATCCTGGCCCTACTGAGATCTTCACCTTTAACTTCAGTACTGCATGGTATTAACATCCAAATACATTTCAGGGGCAGCTTTGTAATGAGTATCCATATATGCTGAAAGTTAACGTGAGACGCAAAGTTACCAGAGAAGGTAAAATAATGAGGATAACAGCTGAATCTGATGTCTATGAGTTTATTAGAGAAAAAGCCCTTGAAAAGGAAAGCACTTAACATAAACCAGATGAGAAATTCATACATGATGGCCTCGTTCCTGCAAACATTTGGAAAGGGCACACCTATTAGTACAACTAACAGTGTTTATGTCAATGATAGAATTACAACGTGAAAACAACCCTCAATTTTAAAATCTCCTGACTTTATGGTACTTGGTATTTCTATGTTAATAGAAGGAATTTTTGCACTCTACCTGACATGTTTTTAAGAAAATTCTAACGAACAGAGTAAAATAAAAAATACCTTTGCTGTTAAGACATTTTCCACCTTTTTTTTTTTTTTAAATATGAGATACTTACCATACTTCAAGAGACAATTCCAAAGTCATTTCTGTGACCTAAACAGGAAATATTTAAATATGGTTACACCACTTACAGAAGGAAAAAAACACAAACACACCTGGAATATAAACTAACTATTACTGTCACAATTTTTCTTTAAATCACTTTTTTTAAAAAGAAGGACATTTCTGAAATACATGAATGAGTTTCTTTTATACAGAACTTTTTCTTTAAAAGCACACAATGTGATTCCAAAATACACCACTAGCACTGAATACAGTGGCAAATGCTGCTAGGGGCTGCTAGGTCCTGACTTTCATTCATCAGATCCCATTGTCTTGGCTTTCTTCCACTGACAATCACTTTTTGACATTACTATTCACCTTTGGCCTGAAGGGATCTAATTGCCATCACACACTTATGATCCTTTGCTTCTACTGCCAGCCACAGTCTATCTGCCACTTGCTTCCCAGTTCACTGGGTAAACTTCTTACTCAACTTGTATCTGAAATAAAGACTTGTAAGAGGATGACTGCTCTGTGTTCCACATGAGCCACCAAGTGTCTTTCCACAGTTAAATATGCTTAAATTATCAATCAGGAAGAGTGATTCCTTACAAGTTTCTAAAAGATGCAAGAAAACTAATAAATGTCACTACATAATGATTTCACTTGCAGACCACAAAGAACTACCTGACCCATAAGCTATGGGTTGGTCTCCTCTGCCTTTCATAGAGCACTTAAAGGAGTTCCCTGCAGGCAAAAGATTAAAAAATTATGGTTAAAGCACCAATTGCATTTGTTAGGCAAAATTCAAGAGTACGAGGTTGCTAGAACTAAGACAGAACAGACAGACATTGTCATCTCCCTGAGCTCTCTCATACGAAATGGCCACCAACACACTGGTACAGCCCTGTAGATGTGTAACAGACTCACACACAGTGTCTTGCTTTGCTCTGCCTCTAGCTATAAACAGATTATCCTCCTCATTTGTGGTATGTGATCACTAGGAACAGAGCTAGAACACCTCAGACTGAACGTTTGCTTGACACTTATACAGAGTAGTTAAGGACATGGAAGCACAAAGCTGCCTCTGGCCTCCCACATCCCACATACCTGCTGATGGGCCAGGCAAAACCTGGCGCTCCACTCCTGCCCTCCGAAATGGGAATTGTAAATGAGGTGGCACATTAACAGGGTGGTGGGAAAAAGAAAAGGCAAAGAAATAACAAAGGGAGAACATGAAGAAACAGAGTGAAGAGTCATTTACGGAAATACTTCAAAGGCACGGTAGTAATTACATTATTCCAGCACCTGATATTACTAATTTAGAAAGCACTTCAGAAACCACACAGTGATCCAATGGTTGAAAAAAATGTATACTCACAGTATTAAATAAACCCTTGAAGTGAAACGTTCCAATAGGGAAATAGCATGCCATTTTCTATACCTTATACAGACTGCCACAGAAATCTCAGGCACACACGTTGTGTACACAAATTGCCTACATTGGGCTCAACCCGACTTCATGCTCCCCTACCATTTGCTTATAAATTTCAGAGTATATTTGGCTTATTTCACTGATTTTTTCCTCTGTGTACTCTATCAAGCTTTGCCGAGTGCTGATAAGAAGTTAAAGCATTATCTGTAATGTGGCAAGGCCTTATATTATTGGCATGAGTTTTTGAAACTGTATTTTCAAAATTTATTTATCAGCTCTTTCTCACTACCTCACCTCATGTCTGGCAGAACCAGCCATCTGCAGTCAGCCCACACTCTAGAAGCCCAAGTTACTGAAGCACTTAGTGAAATAAATATGCAGAAACTTCAAAAAATGCAGTAATTTAAAAAAAAAAAAAAAAGGAAAAAAAAAGAGGGTATCAAAATTCCAAGTGCCCTAAGGCTACACCTAATTAAATGCTAAATCTTACATATGAAACTCTCCAATTTCCAATAAATAGGCCTTAACCAGTGATTTGCTGTAACCACACTTTTAAAGCTGTATCACATGGAAAACAGTAGAGCAGTCACAAATCAAGACCTCTGATCATATAAAAAACCATAGCCCAAAACAGAAATGCAGACAGTATTTATACATATAGTATATGCCTATATTATATATACATATAAAGATAACCAGAAGTGATGGATATAACTACAAGTACTGAATTATGTTCAGAGTGGCCTTACGTTACTCTAATAAATGACGATATTTTAATACCTGCAGAACAAGCTCAATTACACACAGATTCAACAACAATTTCCAGCAGTTACCGTGCAGGCAGAGAATCCCTGTTAAACTGACTCCATCTGTTTTGTATACGTGGTTAAAGAGAATAATCCAATTGGGACTTGCCTTTTTTTTAGAGCATTCACATTAATGCATTATTGCATGTTAACTAGGGCTGTGTTACAACAAACTGTTTATTGAAAATGAAACATATAATAATAAAAGAATTTCCATTAGCTTTCCAGAAGCCACAGGCATCAGTAGTAGAGGTAAAATACTGACCAGCAAAATCTGCATAACATCTCATGCTAACAAAGACCATTAAACTAAATTGAACCAAGCGGTGCAGAAATTGGTGTAGCACGCGAAAGTTTGAAACTAGACTTTTAAAGAGGATACTCTCAGAAGGGACACTAAGGCATTCAGTGGCACTGCTTAATTCTCCTCTGAACAGGACTGTAAGATAAATACAGTGCCTTTAGGACAGTACTCTGTGTTTAACCATGGACAACAGTGAATGCTTAGAAAACAAGCTTCAGAACAGGGTATGAAAAGAACAATCCTCACCTGAGATATCCCCTCCTCTGCCCCCACATATTCTGACTGAAAGGCTGCCCCCCTTACCCCCTCCATGAAATATTCTAATCCCTTCTTGAATTCAAAACTTAGCTCTGTATTAAGAAAACACATACACAACATAGTACTGAGGCAGACCAATGGGATCAGAAACAGTCTTGGATTTCCTTTCATCTAGGAACATGTACTTCTGATGAGCATCAAGAGCAAGCCAAATGTTTTTCTTCTGCCTCAACAAAGTGATTGAGGGAATACTCTGAGTAACATCAGACTCAGTGAGAGTCCTTAGGACACATCACTTAGCCTTTATAAGCACCATCCTCTATTCATTTGTGAAGCTTTATCTAACCAGAATGTGGCACAGTTAAAATTCAGACACCTGATAAAGGACTTAAATGTGGTATGTCTTGGTCTACACAATATTTAGGTCTCTCAGTTCAGGTGCTCTTTTAAGAACTTTCCATCATGTTCAAAGCTGCACCAACACAGGCAAAGCTATGAATGTTGCTCCTTACATCATTGAAAGTTAACTGGACCTCCTTCTTCTCTCCCAGTTTCAGAGAAGATATAGGAAATGTGGATGTGCCAAGAGTCTCATCCATAACGTAGTTGGCATCCATCAAAGTAACCTAGAAAAGACAAATGGGTATTCAATTCTACTTCGATAAATCCCTTTTTAATTCCATACAGGAAAAGGAATAGGCCTAACCCAACCCAGTCAACACCCAATGCCAACACACATATTCTTTTAAAACAGGCTAAGCTCATGTATAGTGTAGGTGGCACCTTCAAGGCATTCAATTGCGTGAGTATGACAATATCATTTACAAAGTGTTTTTCATCTGAGCACCTTTGTCAGTAAATCTCACCATCTTTCTAAGCAGACATAACAACTTCAAATTATACATATAAAATATACAATTACTTCAAATTTCCAGTTAGTATAACTTTGCTACGGAGAAACTAACACAGTTTTAAATGTGATATGCCAAAAAACATTTCAGTGAAGATAGAATCCATACATCCTACCCTTGTATCTACAGACCAAGATTTTTATAGCAATGTTTTGGCAAAATGTGTAGTATTTCAAGTTACACAAAGCTTTTCTCTGTATCCAGCCAGATCTTCAAGTCTCTTCTCATATTCTCCATGTCAGAGCATATACCTTTTCAAAATGTGATACTATCCAAAGATGTATGTGGATACCAGAGAACACTCTTCAATCCTTTTGCTCTAATCCATGTGGGTCTACTTCTAGCAGTCTTTTTTCTCAGTGGCAGCCTTCCAAGTTCTCAAGTAAGATATTCAGAAAAAATTTCAAATTACCATTTACATGGTTTCTATTAAATGAGTTCTCCAAACTCACTTGGCTTACAATTTTTTTCCACTTTGTGGAATTGTATCTTCTAAAATATCATATGTTTGCAGCTTGGACCATATCTTTTGCACAAAACAAATGGAATCAAGATACAGTCACTTGAATAAGCAGTTGCTACATCTGGGTTCAGCCTCTTTTCAGCTATAAACAATCTTCTTCATCCTGTGCCACAAGCAACCCTTTGAAATGATGAACTGTATTTTAGGATAGAACTCATTATTTTAATGGCATCTATGTTCTTCTGTTTCCTTGCAGAACTTTATACCCATTGCTGTAATCTCTGAGGGCAGTCTTTTAAAACCAACAGCAATAGCAAAAACGTCTTAATGGGATTTTGGAGAGCTTCTTACACTTCAGAGTGAAAACTGCACTTGGGGTAGAGTTAAAGATTTCGATTAAAATAATCTGAGGAGTCAAGAGGATTGTAGAGTCTGTGAGCTTGGGAATTCACAAAAAGGTTTTGAGTGGGGAGGTGGTTTCACAGATTCGAATTCTGACACTGCACTCCATGCAGAATCCAAAGGCTCTGCCAGGCACTGCGTGTGTGTACAACAATGGCAGAACACAAACGTCAGTTTTAACCTAAAGACTATAGCTTTCATGGTGAAGAGAACGTTTACTGTGAACAACACATGTACGTGTATGCAAACATACATATCAACCAGGCCCACAGTTAACCATTACCACATGGTATCACCAGCTCTTTGCAGGCAATTTTCGTGGAATTTTACAGCATGTATCTCAGAAACGAGCAACAGCCTTTAGTTATTGTAAAGATACATTTCCAAATTCTACTTATCATCAATCTTGTTGTGTTCTGTTACAGGAAACAGAGGCTTGCAGAACCTGGCAGTATGCTATGGCCATACTGTGCTGGAAATCAACAGCGTGCCAGCTCATAAAATCCTGTACTTTACAATGACTGCATAAAAACATGCTAAAAACTGAGAAACACCTTACAAAAAGTTAGCCAAAGTACAAAAGATGTTTTAGTAACTGGGGGTTCTCACCCTGGTGGGAAACGAGCTGGTCACATTGTTACCACAGAAGGAAGCGAATGACACAGGCCTCCACATGGTCAAAACTATCTGAGATCATGTAACAGTAAGAAATTAATGGCTTGCCAGCATCTCAACTTCTTCACATCAGAATGCATAAAGATACAGAGCATAAGAGGTGGGATTGTTCCCAAGAAGGCAGCAGGTAAGCCATTGGCCGCTGCTGTTTGTGACTTTAATAATTTATCGTTTAAAAATCCTTGAACCAAATTTTGTACTCAACAAATTCATACGTTACTAGGGAAGCTGCCTAAGCATAACTACAAGCAGAATCTGACCCAGTCTTTGTACAATGCCAGTAAAACCAAGCATATTTTAACTATTATTTGCTGTTCCTCAGTTTACCATTCCGCTCATCTTTTGAAGATCATGAGAGCTACTACAGATCACATCAATTATTTAGCCAGCCATAGCTCCTGCAGACCTTCCAAAAACGCACAGGATCTGCAAAGAGACAGGTAAAACTCTCTGGCCCAGGACTTCTGTTAGAATCCACAAAGGCTTTATCAGGTTAAATTGAAACAATTTTGAGTTCCCCTGTTGCAACAAAGGCAGGTTGATGAACCCAAGTTCTTTTCTTCTTCCTAGTTCCACAAGTGCTTTCTTATGAAGAAGCCAGAATCACTCCATTCCTCTTTCTAATTCCTGCTATCTATTTGCCTGTCTTGTTATTAGAAAGCAAGAACTAAGTTAGAGATTTCAAACTTTTCTCAAGTTTCATGTGGCCAGTTTGCATGTCTACAACCAAAACATTTACTAAGAATCAACTCAGGTGACTGTTGCACTTGACCAGCTGGTGGAAGCTATTTTGGGTAATCTGCTTTCTGCAAAGCTGTAGTGAAGTTATTATGAATTCCCTAATATTGCTGTCTCTTGTGCAGGATACATATGATAGTTCTTCATGCTCCATTGAACTGCCCATGGGATTCCTCCTCCCCAGACTGTAGAACCTACCCCTTTCCCCAGGAACTCAGGGAGCCTTGTAGGAAGCACAATTCAATTTTCAGATCTTGAACAGTTTAGGCCCAAGAGATTATGGTTACTAGCTCAATGAAAAGCTTCACAGCCTCTGTCCCAGTTGGCCAATTTAGAGTGAAACTCCATAAGCTTGGGTCAGAAGACTTCACATGTTAGAGCCATCCCTTACAAAGAACCAAGCTAACAAAGGACTATAGATAACCTTAAACGCTTGCCATGCCCACTTATAAAATAGTTATACTTAATACTCACCTTTTCTACACAACCCGGACAGGCTTAACATATTGAGGCTTAAGGGTGGCTTAGCCAACAAGCCTGCCCATGAAATAAGAGTACCCAAAACATCACTGGGTGGGCCACTCAGCCCTTGGTTCCAGGCATAGAGGAGACAGCAGAACCATGCTTCTGCTTCCTGTTTCCTCAGGGAGAAGCAGGGAATGGGCAGAGACTTGACTTTACCCCCACCTATTCACTGTCCATAATAGTTGAATCAGTGTAGGAAGCCGGGAGAAAATAATTTATGGCTGATTTGAAGAATAGTAAGCTACTAGCCCTGAGGAGCAGTCCGAGAGATGACTCAGAGACTACTCACAATGCCTCTCAAGGCTACTCCTTGAATAATACAATTTATACAACACCTCTTGCTTAGCACCATGCCTAAAGGCCTTTAATGTTTAAAAAAAAGTTGTAATCTTGAGACAACAGATGCCATATACATACAAGCTACTGTTATTTTAACCTTCCAGACATTGTACAACTTCCATTTTCACAGATGCAGCTCAGCCATGTGATTTACCTCAAGAACGTTCTCTTGGTTGGGGTCCAAAATGAACTCAAAGGTTTCATTCCACACGGGATTCACATCGTTATTGAAATGTTTCGTTCTCTTCCTGCAATCAGGGGCAGATGGGATGAACAGCTCCACATAGGGATCTGGAGTGTCAACTACAGAGCAAAACCAATGTTCAAGTTAGATAAAACTCAAGTTTGGGTTGTAATAATCAATACAATTATGTGAAACCACAGATCACCTCATGGTCTACGACAGAAAAATATTCAACTATATAAATTACATTAATATAATGACATGAATGATACAATGATATTAACAATCTCCCAGAAAGAAACATACATGATGCTTTTGAAAGGGGAGGAGAAAAGCCTTGAACAAACAAAATGGCACTGGGACTGATTCAAGTTCATTGGAAATATGCATACTTCTGCCAGGCAGTGGTACTTATTTTTAAAAGCTCTTACCCCTTCCTCTCTTTCTAACCTTTAATTACTTTGGCTTGTATCACAGAAGTAAGAATACCACAAAAACAGTCTTCAGTTAATAATGAAAACAAGCAGCTTGGTATAAAGTTTTGGATCCTCTTTCACCTTCGCTGGTTTGGCAACCATAAAGGAAATAAGTCAAGCCACTTATGTACCACTAAACACAGAGTAGGGAGAGCTGTTCAAATCTGAAGCCACTGCAAACACCAGAGCTTTGTGGAGGTCACCCCAGAATCAAGATCTTATTTACACAGTATAGTTGAGTAACAACTGCGCAGAACACTAACTGAAAATATAGAAACATATGCCAACTATAGCTAATCAGAATTATCAGTGGGAGAAAAATACACGTTGACAAAACTCATCTGATGTGTCTAATAATAGTCATTCCTGAGAACAAAAAATGCATTGTTGGCAGCCCTAAAAATCCTACCTTTCCAACTGGTTAAAGCATGTAATTTTTTTCTGTCCAATGAGGTTTTTTCTGTCCAATGAGATTTTTTTTCTTTCAAATTGGGCCAAGGCTGATGTAGTCCTTTACAGATTTCTCTAAAGCATTGTTCAGATGCTTCACAGGAAAGCATGGGAAGTTACTTCTGTGGTTTTGGTGCTCATGAAAAGCCACCTGCTCTGCTATGGTAAAACGTGCACATCTTTCCAGCATCCTCTCTTCAAAGTTTGTCCTCTGCTTTAGTGAAATATTTTCAAGCAAATAGAATACCCACCATTAACAAGAATCCTTGCCTTAAAGGTCTCTTTTCGAAAGAGATTAAAACCCATTACTAGGTAAAACAAGTCTGAACATTCCTCCTTGTACACACTTTAAGTCTAAAGACACTTTTTTCAACAAAGCCAGATGTTTTTAGAGACTCTTGGATTTCAATAAAACGTTATCAGGGAGATTGCTGAGGCCCAGAACCACATGGTCATTTCAGCTGGGAGAAGGAGGAAAAGAGCAAAACAAAAAAGTTTGATACTTTCAAATGGGAATCAATGGTCTTTTGGAAAAAAAACAACCAAGCAACCAAAAAAAGGCTTTTTGAAACCACTCAGGAGGTTCTGTATGTGTACGAGGGCAGAACGGAATCAAAACTCAAAATATTTGGCCTCCTGGCAATTCTAGTGGGGAAAATCAGCCAGACCTAACGCACCTTCTGATGCCATTGCCAAACATAAAAGATACTGAACTTACCCACAAAGTACTTCAAATATCTCTGGAGATGCAGAATAACACACAAGGGTCATGCTTTGAATTAAGTATTCCTCTAGCTAGGGTAACTTCAGGGACAGTAAACAAACCTTCTCCTAGATTCAGGCTCCCTCAATTAAAATTTTGTATGTAAATAGACTTTGTGATTCAAAGATTTCACTTTTTTTACCCATTCCAATTTATTTTTCTTCCTGTTACTTGCACCTGCTGCAGCTAGGGTCTGAGATTTTGGGGAGACAGGGAGAGGATACTGCATGTTTCTCTTAATTTCAATTTAAAACTGAAAGGTTGGCTATTACTTAAGAAAACTAGAATGGATTCACTCTTTATGCTAGAATTAGATTAATTGGACTGCTACAACACTCCCCAGAACTTCTTAGGGAGTTTTACACTGCGCTCCGTATCTGTGGGGCTTAGCTAATTGCTACGATTTGGCAAGTCACACTGCTACCTGTATAATTAACAAGCAACTATTTAAAGTTGGGGATCAGTGTGGAAAGCCTTTAAATAGCAATCTTTATTAGCTCCTAAGAATTTATGTCTGATCTTGTCTCTTATTTAAAGTCAGGGGAACAGGGGGATCAACCCCCAAGTGTTTTTTAAATCTGTTTTCTCACTGGCAGATGTAACTAATTGCCAACTTTTACTGAATACATTAGCTCCCTTGAATTACTACACAAAATTGTGCCAGAAAGAAGGGAATCAAGGCCCCTTGAAACTAAACAGCAAAATACCTACCGAAATCAGCAGTGACAAGATCTCATCTGGTAAGTCTGGACATCTAGCACTACTTTCGCAATAAACTTTACAGACTTGTTCTGCCAAGAGACTGAACTTGCCTATAAAAGCTTGGTTTTTAACCAAAATACTGGTGCTGAACAGTGTTCTGGGCAAAATGTCAATGCTTCCCTTTCTGTTCAATCTTTTATGTGATTATGTGATCAGCTCTAAGTCACAAAACTCTATTTTTTGCTTTTAAACACCAACAGCAAATGGTTTCCTATCTGTATTCAAAATCCCGACGCATGTGGAAACCCCACTGCACAGATGGCATACAGATGCCATTACTAACTTCCTATCAGACAGACTTCAAACAAGTGTTGAAAGAGAAACTAAACCCAAGGCACAGAACAACTAAACTTCGAAAAATCAGTCTTCGTAACTCAGTATTGCCAACCCACCCCCTCACTCCCTGCCTTTATTACCTTTTTTAACCCAAGGTAAAGAGTTAATCATCTGCCCTTTCATGTTTGAAAGTTTATTTTGTGCTATTTTCAATTAAGAAAATGAAAATCTATTCTTTTATAAGTTCCTTCTTCAGATGAAGAGGAAGAATACTGGAAGACTATGTGCTCTGATTAAGATATTGCTATAAGCTATACTATAGTAATCAAAATCTTACTCATTATTGGTTGGGGACCAAAAACTAGCTACCAGCAATCTGGCAAGTAACACAGAAGTATTGACTTAATGTACTTCAAAACATTAAAGTTATCAAATGCAGATAAAACAGACAGAGTTCGCATCCTTTTGCATGGATGTATTTATTCCTGTTTGTGTTTTTGCTAGTTGATTTGCCAGGTATGTTTTTCAAAAAAACTGATCTGAAAATGTAAGTGAAAAGTAGCTTGATGCTGTTATCTATAATTTGATTTCAAAAGGAAGCATCTTTATGAAATGGTTTATGGGTCAAAAGCTGATGTTTTGTGAGTGTAATCAACACCAGAGAATTATCTATGTAGAGACAACACTGTCACAGAATTGCTCTTTTATTTTAGCAGCCTACTTGAAATACCAACCACAGATTTTTCAAAAGAAGCAACGTGTAAGAATTTGTACTTCTTCCTCAGGACACTTCTGAAGAAAATGAAGTTTCTATACAGCTCAGCTAGGCTCCAGGCTATTCTTTGCGCAAGCATTCTCGCATGACTCCTCCATAATTTGTGGGCTAGCTATCTGCAGTGCATCTCAACTTTTTAATGTAGGTAAAGTTTGGAAGGTTTGCAAATGGAAAACTTGGAAGGCTTCCAAATGGACACATGCACTACCATAAGACAGTGACCATATGGCATGATTCCATATTCCTCTCTTCCTGGCACTCTGACTATTTACAGTAAGCGCCTCAACATGTGCATGCAACTAAAACATCATACTTCTCCCAGTGTCAAAGAGCTTCATACATATCAGCATAGATAATGCTCTGGAATAGAGGGACCAGACTCCGTTAGTATTTTTCAAGAAAAAATGAATATGAACTGACAATTAAGTACAAGTGTATCTAAAACCCCATCTTTATACTAAAAAATAAAACTAAGAGTTTTAGCATTGATGTCAATGGAACTAACAGAGAGTCCTGCAATTAGCAGCTTATAGCTAGATGAATTATAAAGGTAATTAACAAAATGTTCGTAATAATCCTTTTGTGAGATTCCAGTATCCACCAAAACACCAGAGGCTGAAGACAGATATCCAATAACAAAAGCAGAGTCGGCATCTAAACTGTTATTTTTAAACACACTGGCTTAAGAAATATCTGAGAGGTAGGAAGTAAGGATTCAATGACTTTTCCTCGTTTGATTTATCTCCTGGTTAAGTAATTGCTATAGAATTCTATCTCTAAATTACATTATGAATCATGAAGTGAAACACACAATGGACAGTAATTAGGATCAATCATTTTCACATTAAAAATGAGTAATGCTTTAAGCAATCTGTCTATTAAAGAAACCTGTAAAATTTTCTACAATGACTGGAAACCATTTGATCTTATGTTACTAATTTGGTGAGATGACTGTCATCAGGCCCCTATATTAATATAATTAATATTTCAGACATATAATTTATATTTCAGTCATTCCAATTTCAATTATTTCAATAGCATAATAGACATAAAGAAACTATAGAAAGCCTGTTCAAATATAAAATACCAAGGATGAAGCCACTACCATCATACATTAAAAATTATCTCATTTGTCCATCAAAAGTTGAAAGAAATGCAAAGATCTTGAAGTATTCCAAAATCTGGTTTGCTACAAAAAAATTCTGCACTATAAGAACTTGTCTTTTTTTTCCATGTGAGCATGTCATAAACACTTGTGATCATAACAGATATTAAATAAAACTATACTAACTTTAATTTCAGTTAATATATGCACCACCATCATAGAAAGTAAATCTGGATCCAGATTTTTTGGACCCATGATCTCCAGATACCATGTTTATACAATTACAGGAATATTCCAGCAAGTATGTGGCAGAACTTCCTCAAAGAACTATGTTAGTTTGGTTCATTGGAGTTTTTTGCCTTCTGGTTAACCAACATCCTCCACCATTAAGCGCAACCCCGTTCACAAGATCTTACTAGGTCCCAAATGACCATCTGTATCTACTTTCCACCATTTTTTTGGCTTACTGCACTACAGTACAACTTGGTTAGCATGAAGTTATGTGCAGCTGAGTGGCTTGACTGAGGCCACGCTAATAATGGGAATTGCTGGACTACATCGTTCTCCTCCAAGGGGAAGAAAGGAAGCTAAAAAAATGCCAGCTGTGCCTTATGCACAAACAGTTCTGGCTGGGGAAGGGAGCTTGAGCAGGCTGTGCAGCACATACTCGCTGCTGTCTGGCTGCAGGGGTCCTCTGAATTTTATGGAAGTTATCAAACTAGAGAAACCCAAAGCAGGGGGCACAAAGGCATTTTCAATGGGTTGAATGTTAACTAGTATCAATCACAGTAAACCAGCATGGCATGAGCTACATTAATTTCCTCCTAGGCCAGAAACATAGTTTTGATGAGTATTTAAAAATAATGACTGACTTTTTATTCAAATAGTGAATTTTATGGGGCTCACTGGAAAATATGCTTCACAGTGGCACGGAAACACAATTTGATCTCTCTGCCCCAGTCAGGTAAAAACATAATGAATTTTAAAATCATGTTTTTGCCCAGTTTAATGTCATCTTCCAGCTTTAAAAAAGGGAATTCTTAAAGAAAGTACTTATCAATAATTGTCAGATATCAATAATGCCCAAATAATTAATGTTTCCCAAACAACATATTAACAAATACATGAATTATTAGATTTGGCTTACCCTTGCTCTGCTTCACACTAGTGAAAGGACAGACTAACACAAGGGCCTAAAAAAAAGATGTCTCCTGTGTTCAGGAGAACATAGACACCAGCAATTGATTAATTAATTCAGTATCACATGGACAAGGAGGAAAGGAAAAAAGGTAGAGCCGCAAGGTCCCCCATACAGCAGCCAGCAACGCTACCTGTCTGTGTGATGGGGTGGAGGGGATGGTAAACAGTCCGATTAGGCTGCTGAGTCTTTGCTGAGGAGGCTGGCGGTGTGATTTTTGAAACCAAGTTCTTCTCCCGCCTGAAGAGGTGGAGCCCAGGAATGCCAGGAGCAGAACTGGCTGTGTCAGGCTGCTGCATACAAACGCATCTCGTCACTCTCTTAGGTAATCTTTGCATTAAAAACTACCGCAGCCGCACAATCACAAGCCCTCCATTCAATACCATAAAACACTGCAGCAGCTAACAGCAACAAGGCCAAACTTTTGATCTGTCTTTTTAGATATGTTCTGAATTTCCATTTTCAAAGAGGACTGTAGCTGAGTCCACTATAAATTCAGGCCTCCCATTCATTTCGAGCACATACTTCTGAGAGTCTTCAAACAGACAAATTCATAGTCTAACAGTAATACAGATGGTACACTAGGAGTCTGGAGACATGCCAGAAGGCCACAGGGAACCTAAAATATCCAGGAGTACACAGAGATATTACCAGTAAGAGGTCCCAAGGAGAGGTGACAGGTTATTTGCTGCCTGTGTTTAAGGTACTATAGGGAACGTCAGGACTTTTGGCCTTCATCTTCAAGAGGGATTTTGCAAAAGGGATGATGCAGTGTGAGATTTCATGAGCAGAAGGTGACTACAAGTGACTCCCAAAGCAGCAGCTATGCTATGAGAAATCCTGTCATTGGGTAATACATTTATTAGAGATTATTAGTGCCTTGTATTACAGTGCTTTTCATCTCCAGCATTACTTAAGTGAAGGAAAGAACTCAACTCCCAGCACAGGCTGTGCACTGCCACCCAGTTTACTGGGGTGGGACACCACTAGTGGTTTTGCCAATCCAGTCTTGAAAGGAAAAAAACCCAAACAAGTCAGCTGAACCGTTCAGCAGGTTCCAACCGAATTTATAGAAGTGCCAAAACCAAAAAAATATTCACTTCTCTACGTTATCTATACAGTTCCCTTTGCAGACAGACAGCAGTGAAAAGTGATTAAAACATTAGCTTGCAATAGCCCAGAGAAAAATCCGGTTTTCTAGTAGTGTGCCATAATCTAAGGGGTTTGGGTTTTGTTTTTTTTAAATTAATTGAAATACCTAATTCTTAAGAGCTTTTTCAGTGTTAAACTTGTGAAATGTTTCACTCTGCCAACAAAGACACAAGCAGAAGAAAAAGAACAGGCAGCATGGCTGCCTAGTTCAGCTATGACTGTAGGTCCACAGTAATGCCAGATCTGGGCAGTGATAATTTGGTCTAGAGTAGGTTTAGGCATATCATCACATTCCTGGTAAATTACTCAAAACCCACAATATGACTTTTATTCCAGATTTATGTTAGCTGATGGAGTATAGATTATTCCTAGTCTGGCATAAAGTCTGCTAATACAAATTTAAACTGGCAATGTTTTCTGAATCCGCAGAACAAGTTTACACTGGATCTGTGTTTGGTATCATGAGGCTTTAGAGGTTTTGGTCCTCTACCAGCAGCCCTAGAGCTTGATTTATTATATTGCTGAAGTGCAGCCTCCACGCCTTTGAGTGAGAAGAGGCTCTTCCCTTGACTTTTTAATTCAGACAATTGTCAGGAACATTTTAAAAACCTGGAGCTGTCCTAACTGGGCAGAACCGTAGCTAAGTATAGGCCCAGGTTGGCTACATAAACATCACGTCTTAGTAAAGCCATCATCATTGCTACTGCAAGCAATTACAGGAAACTCAAAAATAAAGTGACACCTGTGAATTGTGTCTGCCCCAACCTCACTGTTCAGTCGGGTTATTACAGGCATTTCATTTCCAGGACTGAAGAATGGACTGCGAAGCACTTAGTCAGAACAGCATATGCACACTGATGTTAATAGGTCCATAAAGGGAAAGGGATGATTGTGCATCTGCGTTAGTCTGTCCAACCAAGCATGCACAACCTAACATTAAGCAGACATTCCCTGTACTTCAACCGTCCTATAACACTGTTGCCAGATGCTTTGGTAGAGCATAGTTTTTAGTGACAGGCTTTACAAAAGTGTTCCTTTCCATAGTGATGAAGGTTAAATGATATTTTTTTTCTCCCTTTCAGAATACATTCAGTCACAAATACATAAGTTAGCACATTTATTTATGCATAAGAACTTTTCTTTAGTACAGACCGATATGTGGGACACTTAGCATCCTGCAAAACACAAGTAACCAGAGGATGTTTCAAATCACACTTTTAAAAACCCATTTTCAAAACAAATGAAAAGTCTTCTTCATGCAGTTAGATAGCAACCTGCAGAACTCCTTATCAAAGGAGCCGTGGATGAGAAGACTTATGTGGATTCAAGGAAAACCAGTGAAGTTTATGCAAGAGAAACTCAGTGAGGGCTACTAATTACACCAGAAGCACATCCAGCTCAGGAAGTCCCTTACTGAAGACAGCTGAGTGCTTGGAGAGGATCAGAGGAAAGTATCACATGCTTACCCTGTTCATATTTTTCCTTTGTATCCGACTATGACTGATGTTCTTCCTGATTCACCCTTAGGATCAGGCATTAGCCCAACCCTAGCACAACTTCAAAGCCCTCCCAGGGAAGGGGGATGAGAAGAAAAAGAAAAGAAAACAGGAAGAAATCAAATTATTACAGAGGACAAATGGAATAAAAGGAGGGAGGCCCCTCCTAAATGGACGGAGAGAAAGACTCGAACTGGAGAAACAGTGGTGTCCACAACTCCCTGAAGGAGAGCTCCACCATGAAGTTCTGCCTGGAGATGTGACAGCACATGAAACAGAAACAGTTCCCAGTCACCATCAAGCTCCTTTCTCCTGGGGCTGCAGTTCGTCACAGCGTGGCAAGGGCAGGGACACAAGGAGGTCCTTCAACCAGAATATCAGGCAAGATGGATCCTTGGTCTAAGCCAGCATGACTGCTTTGATGTTATCATTACAGTGTAACGGAGTAACAGGAGAGCCTTCCTCTAGGATGAAAACAAGTTTTCACTACAATTTTACAGAAACAGTCCATGCCTCAATAACTATATGGTAGGTGTTCAGAGACAGAATTTGGTTCTCATTGAAAAGATATTTTTGCAACTGGAAAGAGCAGCATTTTCTGGATCAGTTTCATTGTGGAACACACGAGCCTGTTTCCAACACAACTTTCACCTCCCAGCACTGCTTCTGGCTAACCCTACAACAGGGCAAAAATATTGCATGTGTCAAGGAAACTGAAATCTTGACTACAGTTGTCTCAATGTTAGACTGAGATCTGCAGTAGACATTTCATGAGCAGTTGTTACTAGTATTGTTCATTTTTTAAGATACACATCTTTTAAGGATAAATATGTCAGTACCAGCCTATGGCTCTAGAGCCAGAGTCAGGTGCTGTGGTTGGCGATGGAGCATGGATCACTACAGGAAATGACCAACAGTCAGGCTAGTAAAAGGGCTGTCAGGAAGAGTCAAATCAAAAGGGGTTGCTGAAGCCCACAGAGCTTGGTCATCCTGGGACGCAGCTGCCCATCCAGGCCACCCTAGCACAGACTGGAGCAGCATGGGTCCAAATGGGAACATTTCTATCTCCTTCCTGCAAGACACTTCCAGCGTTCCTCCTCTGCTTTGCTCTGTTAGGCATATAGTACAACTCATGGCTCCTGGCCACGTGAAGATCTGCATGTGTACCTTGTAGGACTTGGAAGGTTGGCCAACTCTGACCTACTTTTTCCAGGTTGTTAGGCTGGGAAAGGGGAGGAGTTTGGCTTGTTTTCCTCTTGAAGCTCCCTTGCAAAAATCAGGTCCTGCTTCACAGCCTTGCAGGAAGAGCGTTATCTGATGATACTTCAACAGTTAAATCAAGTATATTGTAGCTAAGTCAGGGTGCAAGACGAGCCAGCTGTGATACAGAGAACAGCTGCATTAATCCCAAATGAGCTGCTGGAACACAAACTGTTCTGTCCCTGCTCTAACACAAGCAGGCAAATCTCCAATTCCTCCCCTTTCAGCTAGCTCAGGTTTAAAACACTGCATACATATGCCTAAACTGCACTAGACTACTGCGACTCTGGCTTTAAATGAGCCAGCTTCAATACCAAGAGCTATGGCTGAAAGTGAACACAACCCCAGGGTAAAGGCGTATGAAGAGAGAAATGGTGACTGAAACTGCACTGGACATCACCTCCTCTTTCCCTCCACATTGCTGAAGCAGATCCTACAGCCAGGACCAGGCTGGTGCTGCAGACAGGAAAAGGTGCACACTCACCCCATGGAATGCCACAGCTCCTCGTTTCCTTTGGAGAAGCAGGAGGCAACCAGGAAGCACATCAGTGACACTGCCCCAGTAGAAGAACATCTCCTTGACTTGTGAAGGACATCCATTGCTGGTTGCAGCAGCATGGGCTAACCGTGCCAAGAGCCACTTACAGAAGCTGCTTTCCACTTCCGTGTTAGCAAGTTTTGCAACCAGGGTTGAGCTCTATTGACAGGAGTGCTCCCAATACTTTAACTTGTTTATCTGAGCAGCCTAACCACAGCTGAAAATTCAAACCAGGATTAAGCAAGATTAGTGATCATTAAGAATAGAGTCATACAACTGGTTTCCTTTGTAGATGCTACCAATTGTTTTGAAAGCCAGCATACTTAAAGAAAAATAGATCTTCAGAGATGTAAGATACATTTTACAATGCTTCCTTTGGCCCAGTTTTCCATCAAGCCCCTTGAAAATCCAGAAGGGGACAGATCCTATAGAAAGAACCACCACAGTTTGCAAGCATTTCTCTTCCAGAATGCTGCAGTTTGGGATTCTGGTCTTTTTCTACAAGTTCTTGTACTGTCATGGAAGTAAGGAAAGGCTCTACAGTATGGTGTGGTATCGAGTAGATTCAAAACTAAACATCCGCTATATAAGAATTCACTGGACTGAAGGCAAGGTCTTTTCCGAAAGCTCCAGTCAAAGAAGTGATTTTACAAGGTCTATTGACCCCTCTGACCGGCAGAGAGCTAAGCAATTAAGATAATTAAATCCTCACCAAAAACATGCAGATTTTGAGATATTTCATCTTGTGTTGGGTTTATGTGGCAGGTTTGGGGCAGCAGGGGGGTAGGGGGGCTGCAGGGATGGCTTCTGTAAGAAGATACCAAGAAGCTGCCCCCATGTCACACAGAGCCAGTTTCAGCTGGCTCCAAGATGGACCAGCTGCTAGCCAAAGCTGAGCCCATCATCAGCACTGGTGGTACCTCTGTGATAACACATTTAAGAAAGGGTAAAAAAACCACAGTGCAGCAGCTATGAGAGTGGAAGGAGAAAAATGTGAGAGTAGCAACTATGCAGATACCAAGTCAGTGAAGAAGGACAGGGGGAGGTGCTCCAGGCGCTAGAGCAGAGATTCCTCTGTAGTGATGGGGGTTGTCCCCCTGCAGCTCATGGAGGACCACAGTGGAGCAGAGATCCACACTGAAGCCCATGGAGGATCCAATGCTGGAGCAGGCAGATGTGCCCTGAAGGGCACCGCAGCCCACGCAGAGCCCATACAGGAGTAGACTCCTGGCAGTAGCTGCGGTCCGTGGCAAGGAGCCCACGCAGGAGCAGATTTTCTGGCAGGAGCTGCAGCCCATGGGGGACCCATGCCGGAACAGTACGTTCCTGTAGGACTGTACCCCATGGAAAGGGGAAGGACCCATGCTGGAGCATTTCTTGAAGGACTGCAGCCCATGGGAAGGACCCACGTGGGAGTTTATGCTGTGGGAGGGACCCCACGCTGGAGCAGGGGAAAACTGTGAGGAAGAAGGAGCGGCAGAGACAACGTGTTATGAACTGACCACAACTCCCATTCACCATCCACCTGCATCGCTTGGGGGGAGGCTGTAGAAGACTCAGGAGTGAAGTTGAGCCTGGGAAGAAAGGAGGTGTAGGGGGGAAGGTGTTTTTAGTTTTTCTATTTCTAACTATCCTACTCTGTTACAATTAATTGGCAATAAATTCATTTCCTCAAGTTGAGTCTGTTTTGCCTGTGATGGTAACAAGTAAGTGATATCCCTGTCCTCACCTTGACCCATGAGAGCTTTTCATCATATTTTCTCCCCCCATCCTGTTGATGGAGTGGGAGTGTTAGAGCAGCTTGGTGGGCAACTGGCAGCCAGCCAAGGTCAACCCACCACACATCTGCTGCAGTTGCTCATCTCATAAATCTTCCAGCCTGTAAAAAGACTTAGCCAGAAGAGTTGACCGCAGCTATTAGAGCAGCAGTCACTAAAATAGAATTTAAATCTTTTTTAAAGATAGAGCTGCATCAATTGGATGTTGATAGGATGGTATCTAGTGTGAGAGTCACTTTGAAAGTAAAACAGGGGAAATAAGTAAAGGAAGCACTCCTATACAAAGGCAACAGTAAATGGGCAGATACCTGAAATAAGAAGGGACTTGAATGAACTCCTGGGAAAGAGGGAATCTGCTCTCAAAACTTTTTTCTCCCTCCCAAGCATCCTGGGTCATGCATTCTAACAGTAATTCTCATTTATCATCCCGACACACACATTCACAGAATGACAAACTGGTGTAAGTAGACTAACTTCCTTCATATATGAAAAGCATTTGCATGGAAAATTTCTATGATGCAATTCTTGCCATTTTCAGTTATTTTTATGTGCTTTATCAATGAGAAACAAAAGCAGCTACTGTAGCTTAGCTACTCAGATCCTGGTATGACCCAGATTCAGATTTGATTGCTTGTCTTTGTCAGATCACTTTACAAAAATTTTAAAGCTTACAGAGACAATGGGAAATCTCAGCCAAATAAAATAAAAATAGAGGGCTGGAAGCTATCCTAGCGCCAGCTTTCTCTGTTTTTCCACCCACCCAGATCAGCCAGGACACTAAAAATATGTCTTGAATCAGCAGTGCTGTGTGTGTGAACTGTTCACTCAAGGAAACATATTGCCTGTGGAAGTTACAATGTAGTGGGCATCTATTACCTAGATTTAAGGATGACACAACCATTTATGTTTTCCATTAATGAAGAGCTCAAGAAACCTTGAAAAACTTGCTTAAAAGACTGCACATCTCTCCAGCCTAGGCTTGAGGAGACAGAGGTGTGGATAACTATGCCAGAGAAGTCAGGCCCTCCATGCCCAATCACAGAGTTGGGGCACCATGCACACTAGAACTCTCACCTAAAACTCCTTGAGCAGAGGTAGACCTCAAATCCTTAAGATGAAAAATATCACACAAACAGCAAAATTATAAGCACTTCCACATATTTAACAAAACTTTACTTTATTCAGATCTTTCACAGCTATTCCAGAAAGTCTTGAAAAGACTGATATGGAAAAAAGAAGAAAAACAAAACATTATACAAAATCTCTCATGTTCCCCAGGACGTTCATCACCACCAGAATGTAAAATTACCTCTCTTGCCCACAGAGCAGTCACTGTCTACACAAACTGGAGCAAGAACAACAGAATAAATTAGGAGAAACCCACCAGAAGAGTCAACAGCTTAGTAGTGTCCATCATGGGAGAGCAACACTCAGGTACCCACCCCAACCAAGGCACGTCATATTATGTATCACAGCCACCCTCCCTGGTAGTGAATCCTATCCTTAAGATCAGAAAGCAAATGTAAAAGTTCAGAAATTCTTTCAACAAGTTACAGTTCTGGCAAATCAAATAAAAAAGAAAAGAAAAGAAATATATATATACATATATAGGCTGGCACGATCAACTGTGAAGACCCTCCACTGCTCACAGCTTCATGCATCTTTCTTAAGTAATTAACATGATTATTGATATGATCAAATAGCTTCCAGGCTCCAACACACCAAATTTTGTATATGCATGGGAAATAAAAACATTTTTCATTTTCACAAAATAAAAACAGAAGCAAATGATCTGGTATTTTTTGACCTCAGGGGATTTGTCAGGACTCCAAGAACTTGGACTCGGGCTACAGAGCACTCGTAGCTGCCTCAGACAGGAAACCAAGCAGGTTTCAGTGGCCCTTGAACATAGTTCCGTCAGGTTTTATCAAAATAAGAAGTTCTTCCCAAGTAGCTTTTTGGTTTTGATGATTTGGTAAGAGTTTTGTCTGGAAAAAAATTCAATTGTATTGATGGATAATATTTGGAATTTATACTACAGGACCATACTTGTCCTGGGGGGATGGAAATAATGCCATGGCCTTCTGGTCTTCTTCAGCCTTTCCATACTCTCTTTAATATCATATTATGGGGTCTCCATTTCAGCCCCCTTTCTTCCCTTCCCATGTTCCCCACACTGTCTCATGCCAGAGACCTCTGTGTCTGAGAACCTGTGTCTTTCCATTTAACCCATCTTCTTACACACACAAACCTGTGGGCCCCTTGTTCTACTCTTTACAGCACTTTTCCCGAGGTCTCCTTATATAAAGACCCTCTCAGAGGCCACCAGGATAACACCCCACTGCGTCTTCTCTATGTGCTCCTTTCCTTCACCCCACAGTAGATGCTAAATAGATTCCCAATTCCTTCTTCTCCCCTTCTGTCAGGGCTCCCCTCTCTCCCCTCATACTTGGGGCTCCTGAACATTCCCCTTCCAACTGTCCCTCCCACTTACTGCCCAAGTTTAATATCAACAGTAGACACTAATTATGAAAAAAACCTATTCACCCACTGAAGTAAAGCTGTGTGTCAAAGCAGCTGCTGTAGTTTGACCTGAAAGCAATTTCCAGGAACGTGCTGGGAGAGAAACAATTGCATGCCAAACGAGCCTGATGAGAGGGCAGAGCCAGGCACCACACTCATCCTCCCAGCCCCAGCCTGCAAGTCCTGGGCTACGCAACACTCTGCATGAAGCACCAGGGAAAGGGAGAGACAACCTGAGAGCAAGTCAGTCATAATCAAGGAAGTGGGAATATTCTTTTTACAGATTCAGCCAATATATTATTCTCTCCCTCTTCCCCCCTTAAGAGCAGACATGAGTTTTCACGGGTCATTCTTCCCAGTGGTTTCCTGTTCAGCTACTAAGTCCGGAGGCTTAGAAGGCTAAGAGAAAGGGGAAGAACTGCTGGTGTCTTATACAGCACTCCACCATGAGATGTGCTTATCCGTTTTGGATTTTTTTTTTTTTTTTTTTTTTTTTTTCTTCTTACTGCACTGACTCAGCAGAGCTCTGGGCTTCTTTCTTTTTAAGTGTTCCCACCACCAAACCACAGCCTTTTGAAGATACAGCAATTGCCAGTTTCACTATACTCAGAACAGCACTTCCGACTGAGCCAAACACTAAGTGTAGGTGTTGCTTGCTTGTAGGCAAATTGTTTACAACTCACTCAGCTTTTCTGGATCAATGGAAAGAAGGAGCGGCAAATCTCCTTTCTAAGTTAGAGTGAGTGAGCAATGAAATGGGTACATTGCCCTAGCTTTAACAAGCAAGACAAAAAAAAACCACCAACCCACTAACAATCATTTAATGCATGACAAGCTTGATGTGTCATCTGCCCCTGCCAACAGCAACAGTCTCCTAGAAGAAAGAGACAAAATAGAAAGAGAAATACTCACGCATGTCACCAATCGCTCCTTTTGTGACATTTGTGGCTTTCCTTACTGTCACAGTGAATACGTGTGAATACTGGTGTTCCACCTGGAAGTCAGAGAGTTAGACGTGATTAAGCTCCAGAAACAAAAACCACCTATCAAAATAGGTTTCATTTTGTCCAAAAACTGAGAGAGAGAAATCACCCAGTCAAAATGTAAGTGAAACTCATACTGGATAGAGCATCTTAAAGCTGAACTGCACCCTGTAGCTTTACTGAAAGGTCAGACCTCATACTAGGGTTGCTTGATTTTCCTGCAGCCACACCTACTAATCTCAATGAGTAACACTCCTCCCCTCTACAGAACCTGCTTTAAGGCATTTAGTCAGTCAGGGACAACTTGGTACGGTAAGAAAAAAATAAAGAGGGGGCTATTTTACAGTGTGCTTGTCTTTGTAATTACCTTCCCCCAGTAAAAATAATGGGTGCAATTATTTCAAAGTATACGTTCTGGAACAGATACATGCATACGGCACATGCAAGGGATATAGTTAGTAATGCAGGGAATATACCTTTTTAGTACACATCAATATTCAAAGTGCAAGTGTCCTTAAGACAATGGAGGGAAAGTGAAGAGCAAGCTGTTAAAACATTCACAAGCAAATTTCATGCAGTTTCTGGAGCTTCCTGTTTCCTGCAAGGCCCAAGCACACAGCAGGAGCTGCCTTTCTAGGAGCAGGTCTGTCCTGAACAAACTAGGGAAGTAGAAAAAGGCATGAAATTAAGAAACAAAAATAAAAACCTTAACGAAAAGAGGTCAGTAACTCATATCTATTGTTACTTTATCTACATAGCCATAAGTTTGACCAACCTACTGAATACCATTATGAGAATCACCACTGCGTATTGCAAGGCAGACAACATTGGCCTTTACAGTGACACAGTACACAGCTTGTGGGTAAGTTTTATGTATTAGAGCCAGGATTAGGTCTCACACAATTGCCTCTCAGCACTTACCTCTACACAGCTATCTTAAGCCAGTCTTAAGACACTCAAGCTGTCTGACTGCCCACAGTGCCTAGACATTGACTCACATGCTAGTACAACCTGGAGGGCACCAGCTTGCTCTCCTGCAACAGAAACTCGGGCACTGGGAGGGGACTACCTCACACCTGAGCTCTGCCTCTACAAAGAGCATCAGGTCCAAGCTGGCTGCCTCTTACAGCTCAAGCCACTGTACCTCCTATGGGACCTCAGGTAGTCACCTATCATATACAGTGATACACCCCTACCTCAAGTTTCCATTTCTAAAACTGAAACAGTGATATTTTCTATCTTTTCCTAACTACCCATTAAATTTGTGAAATACATTAAAATAAACACTGTGTATCCGTCATTGGGACCAAAACAACTAACCAAATATTAAAGGTCTTACAACATATTCCAATCAGAAGGAAAAGGGGGAATTACCAGAATCAGGAAATTCATTGATGTTTATTTAAAATGATAGACAATACCCTTGATATGGGACATGGGACATGCTTATTCAGGCTGTGCCTGGTGCTTTCTTGCTATGTTTTCATCTGGATACCTTTTTTTTTTTTAAAAAACAAACCCTTTTTAAAGGAACAAACAGATAAGCCAACAAAACCCTTCAATCGACATGTGGCTTAGTTTTCAACAGTGGCACATGCCTCCATTTAATCTACTGCTGTTTCAACTGCTAGACTTTGCAAGGGCCTTCAGGTGGTTCTCATAACTGTTTCAGAACTGGTTGCTTCAGCCAAGCCTCATTATTTCACATCTACAGCACGCTTACACCTAGAGACTAGAACCAAACTGGATCCCCCTAATACAAATAAACAAAAAAATGACAGTTTCTTATAGGTTGATATATCATTTTCTCAAAAAAAAAAAAGCCAAAACCGATCTTCTAAAGACAGCAAAAGTGGCTTGTGAATGCTTAAGTAACAGTTGAGTCAGGACGCATTAAAAAACAATGCAAATGATACCAACAAACTCCTCCACAAGTCTGTAGTCTACAGGTCTGCAGAGGCATAGCCACATCACCATGACAAAATATCTAGGAGAAAACACCCACAGTGATACTGAGGGTATGACTTCACTGCAGACACTGGCTGACCCAGACACTGAATTGTTGCGTCTTTATTAAGGCTGTAATCACCCACATGTCGTGACAACTGCTGGAGGCTCATTTCATGATAGTCTGCCCAGCAGTAAATTTCAACTCTGTAATTTTTCCCCTGTAAACTGTAGAAGTTGTCTGGTTCAAAGAACAAGTAAGCAGGCAGGGAGAAAACTGTGGCAATGTAAACTGTTACAAGTGGTATGCTGTGCAATGATGATTTCAGTAAGTGGTTCACCAACCGCAGTAAAAATGGAATCCAGACTCTCATGAATTCTCCCAGCCGAGACTGTTAACTCACCTCAAAAGTATCAAACCCAACAGAAAGGGTTTAGATGTGGGAATTCAAAGTTGTTAAGAAGCAACGCCTATTTAACAGCCTGCCTCGTGCTGACATGAAGACATGCCAATGATTTTGTGACATCCATCACCTTTTGCATCACAGCTTCCAAGAGCGGATGGATGAATGGGAAGGAGGATGGGACTTCTCTCTGAACCTGTGCCTTTGCCACATGGCAAAAAAACTCCAGTTTTCCATCACAGCAGGGTAAACAGGGATTTTAGCAGGTATCTGGGAACAGCTGGTACTACTGTGAACATAGCTACGTAAAGTTACCCCAGCTCTGTCATTTACGCTGCTTCAAAAATTTTTACAAGCTGTGAATCTGCAGAAAACAACTCCCACTGTCCCTTGTTTTCAGTTTGCTTCTTGAAGTGCTCAAAACTGTTTTATCAGTGTGTGCCACCTTCATACGCACATCAGATCACTGAAGTGTCACTTTCACAATGAGGCACTGGCCCCAGAGTTTGTTCACACAGACTGATGTAGTTCTGTTGTCATATACAACCTTATAATTAAGAGAAACAGCCCAAACTACAAACACACCACCCTTCTCCTTATTCTTAGCTGTTAAGAAAGAGCCTGTCCTCACTAAAGACCACAAATCAGAGATCACTAAACATTTAGTAACAGAGAGGAGGATGGAGTTATAATTAAATTACAAGTGTGGGACATGGGCGTGCTGGATTTAGTTTTCAGCTGCTATGTGGAACTCACGTGCAATTCTGGTGCCCCAGAATCCTGGCTGTAAAATGGGGATACTACAAGGTGCTCACTGACAAAAAGCGCTTGTGTAAAGTAATCTGGCTTCTCCTAGTCCTGCTCATGAAACTCATATGCCTAAATAAAATGGCTACCATCAAAACAAGGCCAAACCACCACTTACTAGTGTATTTTCATTACAGCAGTATAGAGATCGTCATTACTTTCTATTATAAGTCAATAAGTGTTTTGCTAATACTATCGTGAGAACTGCTTTTTATCGACTTAAGCAAGGCCCGTCATTCCAGCTGTTGTTCTGCCAAGAAAGTTAAGTCTTGTTTAAGATATGGTATCCTCTGAAATAAATGCGAGTATACAGAGGTCTGGCAAAACCGAAAAACATTATCTTCTTTCTCCGCGCCTCACCCAAAATAACACACTGAGCCTTATAATTATAGAGTTATTAATATTTGGCCACAATCACATGCTTGGAAGAAATTTGCAACTACTAAAATAAACGATCTCCCTCTTAGTTAAAAAAAAAATACACAGAGATACACAGGAAGCTTAAAAGTCTAGATCTTTTCTTACCCCAAAATAAATGTTTTTCATGCAACTTAAGTGCAATCGGAAATTAAGGCAATTTTCCACTTAGGATCCAGTTTCTAAAGGTATTGAGGCCTAAGTGTCCATATTAACAGCTAGCATAACTCTCAGAAGCATTTTTTAGTTAGTTTTTGGAAAGACTGAGTTCTAAAGAAGTTAGATACCCCCTGAAAATACCACAAGAAATGTATTGACTTTTATAAATCCAGCCCTTGCTAGTTTAGACGACTAAGCTGCATTTTCTAAAGTGACTTATGTTGAACTTAAGTCTTGATAAAAATCTGTACATTGCCAACTCCCGAATTACTTCTGAAAAATAGATGATGGTATATAAATCACTTAACTGTTGCAACACTGAGTGGAGCAACATTTGCATACCTTTAAAAATCTAAGCCAGGTTAAAAATTTCAGAAACCCATTATTAACTCAAAAACCTAAATCCTATAATCCAAAGTGACCTAGGTTTACATATGTGTTTCATTTCACTTCCTCCTTCTCCATAAATTTAGAGAAGAAGGGGGGGGGGGACGACGACAGTTTTCAATATGCCCTCTCTGAACATGAGGTTTCTGAATTACAGAAACTCCTGTGGACAGTATTTACTCTCTACTGGTTCAATCCACAAGGTTTTCCAAGTACCCTGCACAGCCATGGTTCAATATCGCCTGTTTGCACACCAGAGCTCTCCATCTCTAACTCCTCCTCCTGCATCCTTTGTTCCTCTCCCACCTTTAACCGCTTTTTTTCCTCCCAGTAAAATTTCCCTAATTATCTGATTTCCTCTATTTTACATATCACTGCATTTGTACGTACATAAACACCATTACCTTCCCACTACAGGACTGGGAAACAGAACAACATGCTAAGATGTCCTGTAACACAATCGGGTTTTACCTACGAACTTTCCGCACTCACTGAGAAAGCAAGGGATTTGCATGCATTGAATGTAATATTTTTCATATCCCAGAATGCTGAGTCACAAAATGTAACTCAATCAAGAGATATACTTGCATACAAAATACCCATCAGGAAGCTCTGGTAGAGATTGATTGCGTAATAAGTATTTATTACTTTTACTTCCTTAAGATTAAGGACACTTGAGCTGATGATTGGGCTGGACAAATGAAAATGTTTGCCTGTTTTCATAAGTAACAGATTTTCATAAAGTCCATGCTCTACTTTCACAGGGTATTACAATTAAGACAAACATTTGTGCATGCACACACACACCACACACACAAAAATTTTATCTTGAAGGGATTTTTCCCATTGTTATAATATTTATCCTCCATATCAATGTAATTGAAGATGGATTACGCATCTTTATTCTCTGAATCTAAAAGCATTTTTGGTACAATCAGTTCTGTCTGTACCTGCAGTAACTTTCTGAATGCCTTATTTTATTCCTCTGAGCCTTTCACAAAATAAGAAGAAAAATAAAGAGATCAGAAAACACATAATAGTTAACAGAAGGACTTTTGGAAAATGCAGGATTCTTTTGAGTCTTTTAATGCCAAATGTCATTAAAAATTCAAGATTTTTGCATTTGTATGAGCCTGCTGCCCTTGACTGTTCTAAATTTTAGTAAAACTTTCCATGCAACTTCAATTTTCAAATTAAGAAACCTCAGAGATTTCCACTCAGTGTTCAAGCAATTATAGGATCAGCTCTTGCATTAACAGTGTTCCTTCCTGCATTAGCAACATTCCCACAGCAGCAGTTCAGCATTGCCAGGACTGTAACTACGTATACTTCTAAGGCTCTATTTTGTTCATTATGGTTTACATATTAGTATCAAAAAAGATCTTTTATGTGAATGATTCAATGAAATATAACTGAGTGCCTCAGAGACCTCTCCCATAAAGGTACAGATCAGATCAAGCATTCCATCCAGGAGAGGGCACTGACGCAGAAAGGAGTAAGTCAGTGTATTGTTTTAACACTGTTAAATACAGACATCAACTTGAAACTTGTCTTTACAGCAGTGTTCACAGAACTACAGAGTGAGTAAAATTCAAGTTTGACATTGGCTGGCTGCAAACTCCTGTAAAGGATGTGACTGCGTGGAGTAGAAACCGCATAATTGATAAGAGATCATTTCAAGGAAGCATATGCTGTATTTTTAGCAACGTACAAGTTCAACATTGTGACAAGTGTATGGTAACTATTTTTGAGAGTACATATCACCTTTCCTGCCATGAGATTCTGGGACTGCTATGAAAAGCGCTTGATATGAACACACCCAGCTTGTTTCAAGATTTCAGTTTGAGCAGGAATTGCAATTTCAGTGTTTACTTTGTAAAGGCACTCAAGCAAAGATATGTGTGAATATTACAGCCGAAAGCCAGCGTTCAACAAGATGCTGAGCCGCTCCACTGGCTTGCCATACAAAGGGCAGTTCTGCTCCCATTTCCCTTCTCCTTCCCTTGCCCCTACTTCTCTGCTTCTACAGTTGTGCTCACATGGTTGTACCCTTCTGTTGGGCCAGCTCTGACAGCAGAGAACTAATCTTTTGCATTGAACTGTTTTTCTGCCAATTCAGAAAGGTCAATTGGCTCACTCCAATCAGATACATTGGAGAGCTGGTACAAGGGATGCAGCAGGAACATTGGAAGAAAGCAGGAAGGAGGGAGCGGAGGCTTTTGGCAGCAGTCTGTTGTTGAGTGGCACAGATCATTTCACTGACCTTTACCTAGAGTTTGCAAGCTGTATTTTGAAGATTCTCTTTGAATCAACATCACTGATACACACTGATTTAAGATCTAAATATCCAATTGCCAACTCATCCCTCTATCCATACTGATGAAAAGGGAAAAGAGTTATTCGGTAACTAGAATTGTACAAAAAAACCTGTACTGTAAGGAAGAAAGTTAGACACATGTTACTTTTGTAGACTACAGTTCAGTTTGACAATCAGTGTGTGGAAAAAACTTGTATGAAATAGTCAACTACAGGCACTTTGATGAAACACTTTGAACAGGCAATTCCTTCAGAATGATACCCTATGACATCATACCCATGAGGCTGTTAGGAGCCTGTATTTCATTTTGACTTACACATGAGCAGCTACACTCAAACTTTCGAAAAGCTAACTTGAATCTTTCAAATTTAATTCAAATAAATTTCTGAAGAAGTTTGCTCTAACCACATTTACCATTTCTTTAAGGAATTAATAATAACTCTAATGCTGTGTGCTTCTTTAGAGTAACTTCTAATAGGATACATTAAACGAGACAGTATATATTATACAAGACAGCATACATAGAAGATTCAAAGCTACTTACCACAATGTGTTGATAAGGATCTATGACGGACATTTTTGCCTTAAGTTTTATTCAAGACAACTGCCAAATGTCTACTTCAATTCTACACAGAAGAGGCTTCCCAGTTTTTCAAAGCAGAGTTCAGTATGACAGATCCTTTAACTATTAAATAAAGAAAAAAAAAATTAAAATTCTTATGTTCCTTTTAAACTATATTTTGTAACAGAGGAAATTAGTTCCTCCACTTTAGGACAGTTCCCACAATTCATTTGTTTACCAAGAACTTAAATTCATATAAGCTATGGAGGTATAGATATTTACTTGCCTGAATCAAAGAAATTTCTTGTGTTTATTTCCTCTCAGGAAATTACCTCAGGGTAAGAGCACGAACCAAATATCTTGAATTCCAGTCATCCAACTGTTCTAGCAACTCTACAGATAAACAAAAGAATAGAGCAATTATATTTATCCATTCCATATGTTCAAGTGTATATGCTTCCATGCATTACAATCCTAGTTAAAAAAAAAAAATCCATCTTTAGCTAATAGCCTTTTTACTGTAGTGAAAAATTCTTGGTTCCCATGCTTTGCTTCTATATTAAGATGCTCACATGGTCAGGACAGGACAGAGATGAAGTTCCTCTTTGTATCCTCCTCCCTGTACAAGGTGAGGTACAAGGATCTTTCCTGCACTCACACCAAGGGACATGAATTTTAGAACTGAAAAGCCAGTTGGAGAGCACAAGCACGATAGTCAGCAACTTGCACCAGAAAACTGCAACCTTCCATAGCAAGGGTCCGTTTAGCCATTTTAACGCAGCTTTTCATACCACCTTCACTTTGCAAGCTTTTTCCACAAACAGCAAATTCCCGAAGTCGCACCTAACTGCATCTAAGGCAATAACGGAAAACAAATTCCAGCATCTAATCTGCAGCAACAGCACAGGAGAGTTCATTTGGTAGCTGCTCATTTAACTATAAAGGAGAAGCAATAGTGCCCTCTGTAAACCTGGGAATTCCAGCTGAAGCTGTGTATAACCTTCCTGGCCATCCCAGTTGTCTACAGAGATCCGCAAGAGGCTTTGATGGGCAAACTGCAAACCAGATGGCAGGATTTAAACAGGTTCTTCATAGGCCGCTGTGAGTGAGCACCACACAGCCGCTTGCTCACTCTCCCCCCGGTGGGATGGAGGAGAGAATCGGAAGAGTAAAAGTGAGAAAACTTGTAGGTTGAGATAAGAACAGTTTAATAACTGAAATAAAATAAAATAAAATAGTAATAATAGAATAAACAAAGCAAGTGATGCACAATGCAATTGCTCACCACCCACCGACCAATGCCCAGCCAGTTCCTGAGCAGCGGTCCCCCTGGCCAGCTTTCCCCTAGTTTATATACTGAGCATGACATTATATGGTATGGAATATCCCTTTGCCAGTTTGGGTCAGCTGCCCTGCCTGTGCCCCCTCCCAGCATCTTGTGCATCTCCAGCCTTCTCAGTCAGTAGAGCACGAGAAGCTGAAAAGTCCTTGATTTAGTGTAAGCACTACTTAGCAACAACTACAACATCAGTGTGTTATCAACATTGTTCTCATACTAAATCCAAAACACAGCACTATACCAGCTACTAGGAAGAAAATTAACTCTATCCCAGCTGAAACCAGGACATTTCTGAACACTTTGTGAAGATTTCTACCAAAATCCGGGGCCACCACAGGCCTTAAACTTCCGAATTGTTTCCAACCATCAAAGTAAAAAATATTGAGAGGTTATTCCTTTCTGCATCTCTAAAAAAACACGGAAACTGCTGGACAGGATCAGTTCTCAGATTCAGCTGGACCACAGTCAGACCTGACCCAGAAGCTTCAGAGTGAAAACAAAAAAACCACCATGTGGGGGCTTGGTCTCAAGGAAATGATTCCTAATCCCCAATTTTGAAAGGGCAGAGTAAGCCCTAAACAATGATGATTTATGTCACTCCCAAAACCCTTGCTCTTGAGCAATTATATGCAGGCATTTCCATAAAAATTTTGTTTCACCATGATCACTAGAACATTACGATATCCCTTCATTGATCCTGCCAGCCCTAACAATAGCTTGAGGCTAGAAATTAGCCTGGTTTTAGTTATTTGTCTTTATCTAAGGAAGTCTGAATAAAGAAGACTTTAACATACATTCAGTTCATAGTTTTCATTCAAGGCAGCTCAATGCCAGGGCAACAGGAACAAGCCATCTTTATCACAGAAAGCAAGCAGCTTTTCAGACTTAAAGGAAGATCTCGAACACACAAACCCACCATTATTTCTCCTACTGTAATAATAATTGCAAAGACTTATTTTTATTAAAATTCTACCAACCAAATTCACCAGTGGCATAAACAGGCAGATGGGAGGGAAGCAGCATTGTGTTTATAGGCATATTGTATCACTGGTTTGTTATATTCAAGTTTATTTTACCTTCTGTCCTACTTTAAGTAGGACATTGGAAAACCTTGATAAACAAACCCTGCCATATCAGTTTTTGAGGAAGTGTTGCAAACTTCAAAGGCAATCAAGAAAAGGGAACAGTGAGGGCTATCCAATCACTGTAATGAAGAGGAAATTTGTAAGTCATAAAACAGAAAATACACCATTTCCCCTAACTGTACAGTCAACTACCAACAAGTTACCACGCTCATGTTGAGAAGATACACGAAACTAAGCTGAGGATACTGCTCTATCTGTGGAAATAAGAAAATGGGTTAGGCCTAGGACGAGAAGCCTGGTTTGAGTTATTTGTCCAGCATCCCAGAGGCAGAGTTCCAGTTCTCCAGATCGTCACTCAACTGGTTGACTGGCTTAGACATGAGATCATCATCCTTTTCCTATAACCCCCTGCCTCACTTATTTCAGCATCTGCAGGAAACACATTTGTGATCCTGCGAACAACAGTCTCTTTGACTACAGAGCTGTAATGAATCCCTGAGAGCCATCTGTCCTCCTTGTTGAATGAGGCAAGGATCATGCAGACAGAGACACATGCAATCACGTAATTAACAACTGTATCACAAAGACACATGCACAAACTGCAAGCTAAAGATATGCAGGCAGAGTCTCTGAATAGGGAGAAGAGGGCCAGGGAGCAAGTAGACCCTGATGTGACATACAAAGCCTAATATCCTGGTTTTCCATACAGCTCCAACCAATAGCAGACGGATCCCAGCCCTAGTCATGCTGGTGTTACTCCAAATTGGAGCTCTTGGTTTGCTGTCTTAATCAGTCTTTCAGGATGTGATAAAGAGGCAGGTACCCAAAGACAGGCATCCAGCGCCACTTCAGACACGAGTGTACCTGAGGCACCCTGAGGCTGGCAGATGGACTGGTATCCATGCTCTGCCAGAAGCCAGCAGTACATCTGAAGTAGTAGCAGACATCCATGTTCAAGTGACTTGAATACTTATGTCCTTTACAGTGGATTTAATTCAAATCAGAGTTACTTGACCCTAATAAAATTACACCACACCCTTTGCAAGCTTGCACTATGTTATCAATGGAGTTTGGGTTAAGCACACAAATATATTTCTATATCTAAAGACTTAGTGCAGCAGAGGAGCCAAAATATAGCACTAACAGAAGCTACCTATTACGCTCATCAAGAGACGCAAAGAAAGTCTTGAAGAATGTTTACTTCAAACATCTACAGTAAATAGAGTTGTGATCCCAAAATTATCTCACTTAACACTGCCACTATACACTGTCCATCCCACAAAGCCTAATGGAAAAATCATCAACTAATTAAGGACTGTATCACAAGTGCATACAAAGAACTGGACTCGAGTTGAAGCTGGTGGCAGGCCAACCCTTGACAGATTGCAGGGGAACCAGTGCCTGTAAGCAGATCTTCAAGGACACTTTAATATTATTAATATGTATTGTTTTGTTTCCCTGATATCTGGTGGTATCGCATCGTCTGTGAACTGTGCTGTTCCCAGGGCTGATAGCATTCCTTCCTAAAAGACTAGCAAAGCACCTCGCAGGCAGTGCCTCTGCAACAACACGAGCGTAAATTCTGTCCATTCATATAGTATCACCAAAATTAACTAAGCTGGCCAGACTGATTAACGAGATATTTCTTGATGTTTTATTGACATATGTCAAAGTTTACAGATTGTTGAAGTTTACAAAACACCAGAGCAAACACAGCCTCTTGAACAGGCCACAGTTTAGCTTGGTCATGTAATAGAGACAGCTTTCTGCTAAGTTCCTAAATCTCACTTTGATCCAAAAGTGAATTCTACTTTTTTCAGCTCAAGAGCATTTAATTGTTGGGCACAGTTTCAGACATCAAAAGTGACACCAAAAGTAACAAGCTAGTAGTGGATAGGTGGATTGCTGTTTAAATCAAGACTCTTCTCTGATCTTAGCTCATTTTCACTTGAGGTGACAGACTGAAATGGATAAGGGATTTTTGTCTCTAAAGACCAACAATAACAGAGCAATTCCACAAAAAGAAGTTACACACACGGACAGAGATTATTACTGGAACATTTTCATTCTCAGTGTGGATTCGGTAAATTCCTACAGATAATTCAGTTTTACAGGATATGTTGAGGACAAAGGACAAGAAGAATAATGAGATTCTCCCATTTCATGCTGAGTATGAGCTTATTCCACAGTTAGTCTCACCGAGCGGAAAAGCTCTGAAAATGAGTAAAGCACAACACAGTATAAATATCACCACCAGAATACATCCTCAAGATTGTAAGAAAAATCATAAAAGGGAGATTGTTTATATTAAGCTGGCCAATTCTTCTTAAAAATCAAAGACACGGACAATTAAAAAAATAAGTGAATAAGTGCGACTCACCAATACAGTCATTAATGTTCCATCTAACATGATAAGAGTAAGGGGTACAGAACAAGCTAAGTATTGACTCAGGCTTTTGGTATGAATGTCACCATCCATTTTTATCAAATTTTATCAAATCAAAGATTACAGAATTTTATTTGGTTACAAATTGATCCTGCGATTGTATAACAGAAATAACAAATAATCTCTTTCTACATGATTTTGCCTAGCATCCTGGAAAATCACTGTAATATTCTTTCTTAATTTATGTCTTCCCACACAAGAAACAAGGTTTACCTCTAATTCCATGTAGAGTACCCGTCACTCCATTTTCATCACATGAAATGAAAAAGTATATGCTTTTCTGACATGCAGTGACTGTTCTTCCCATGCCTTGCTAAGAGAGCATAGGTGGAAGGAAGGATTCTGAGCAGAAAAGCAAAAAGCTCAACCTTTGTGCCACATTTTTGGAGGATGCTCTGGGGTGAAGTTTGGCAAGGAAGTTGACACAGCATAAATAGCTAGACAGGAGATTTTAAGATTGGGAAACCACATTTGACTTCCTGCTAAAGGGGACGTAACAGATGAAAAGATTGTGAATCTCTTTTTGAAAGATGACCTGTCAGCCTGTAAAGCAATTACTGAAACTACAGGTAACACAGAGTAATTAAGATTTCCTTTCAGCAGCAGGAGAGCGCTATAAAATACCCTAGCAGGGCTGAAACTCTGGAAATGTCGCAGAAATCTTGAGCAAGGTAAATTTCCACCTTATCTAGTGCTGAAGGCTACTTTAGAGGCCAAAAGTGAGGAAAACAGAAATGGTAAAATAATCAGGCCAGTTCTCTATATACAACTGCCCAGTACCTCCCTAAGAACTCCATGTTACAGTGCCCTCCTGTAACAGGAGGCAAGACTTGGCGAGTCAGGGGAAATCAGACATGCTCCCATAATAAACTTAATTAAGCTGGATTTAGTCCAAGAGAAAAAAAGAAATCCCCATCTTACATTCTGCAAGGAATGACCTTACCAACAGGAATATTCAAGAGGCTGGAAGCATTTCTGCCTGAATACCTGCACCTACTTCACATTGGTTATGGAAGCTCCCAGTACATTTCCTACCCAGCCAAGTACTGTATTTTCACCATGAACACTAACTACAGGCCTGAAGGAAGAGGCAACTGATTCAGGGGATGATACTTTATCTTACAATTATACTGCTTGTGCAAAGGAGAGTTGACAAGAAACACTCACTGCAACAGTTTGCAAGAGGTTACGAGAAAAAGCCATGTCATCATACATGATTTTACTGTATGGGGAACTTACAGAAACATAAGAAAGTGGAACTGAGTAAATTCAAATTAAGGAGTTAATTTATTCTGAAAATGAAAGAGTTTCTTGAGTTAATACCTTTACATAACTATTCTCCAATGTCTTATATTTTACTTCATTTGAAATTGCATTAGAAATAAAAAACAGCCTGGAATGTAAAAAAAAAGAAAAAAAAAAAAAAAACCACCACACCTCAGCTGAGGAACTCCAAGAATATTCTTTAAAAATGGCAAAGATCACTGTCTTTTTCCACAGAAATCCAAGCCACAAGACAGATAGTTTAGATGGCAGAGTCTCAAAATTTGTCAAAAAACCTGAAGCAGCTGATCAGTAGTCCCCACTGTGTAGGTCAGACTCCCTGTAGCTTATGTGGGAACCAGCTAGCTTGTTTTTCCAGCAAGAAGGCCAAAAACCAAAGAAGAATGTGAAATATCTGATGGAAGCTCCATGAAAAAGAAGAATTATTGGGATATATTACCCGTAAAAACAATTACAGTACACTAGTCAAGTCCACCTATTATTTAAGTCATTTCAAGAAGATCATCTATGCAGGCTATTTGTTATACGCACACTGCAATTAAGAAAAAGCAAGATTAAAAAATGCCCAGCATTTCTGTACATTAGGATTTTGTAATTTAGTTATTCCACGAATAAATTTTTTATGTATGACAGTTACTCATTTAAGGGTAGTCTTACTTTTGGAAGCCCAACTTAAGGCAGCAGAGAACAAAAACTCACACTCCAAGATAATGGGTGCCCCAAGTACCTAGCGTGTTTGAGGTGTCAAGCCAGGCTCTCCAAAATGGAAAAACTCAATACCAGTGGCAGCTTTAAAAGTGTTGCCAAAAATGCAAATACTTAAATAATAACTTCTAAAATTAAATTATATACATCTCAAGTGCAACACCTGACTGGACAGAGTTGTTTGTTGAACATATTCCTTTAAAACTTAGGTGAAGGGAAGAAAAGAAAAAAAACTCCCCTGCATTTCATTCTTACCTGGATCTTTGACAAAACCTCTCCATTTCCTCTACTGTACTGCAGTGTGCTAGCCGAGAGCTGTTGCCTGCTAAAACCTCCAGGAATCCCCTTTAAGAAGCCTCATTGGTACTGCGGAAAGAACTGTTGCTGAATGTTTTAGGGCACTAGGTTTAGACTCCAAAGATCTCAATCCAAATCCCTCACTTTGCCTTAGTGACAACTGGGATGTAATCCAATTTCTAAATATTTCTGGACCAACACCTTTTAAAGATTTTATTACAATAATGAGAGTCTGGTTCTTACATATCTTTAACTTATCTACGCCTTCATTCCTTCTTTTGCTTCCCTGCTGTAAAATAGGGATGGTTTAAAATAAAAAAATTTAGGGAAAATATTAGAATAAATTTTTATTTAAGTATTTAAGTTTAACTTCTTGGGGAAGAGACAAGCATGCAAAGCTGCCTGATGCTCTCAGGCTTCAATTGCAGATGACAATCCTTCTGCATTACAGTTATGCAGTGGTTACACACAAAAGAACAACCACAATAATAGCTAAAAATACAAGGAGCTGGTGAAATTAACAGCTGGCTTCTGTTCAGGTAATGCACTTCAACAATAAAACGAATTTAGCTGAAAGTCAGGCAAACATTTCCTTTAAGTATCTTTTTTTAATTCTTTTTCAATTCAGTTAGTATCCAGAGTAAGTTATCCAAACTGCTCTTTTTTTCCTGAATTTCCTGGCATTTCAGTGTAACACCAGGCAGCACACACAGGCTACTGTCATGCTAGCACTGCAGGGATGGAGAAAGGACTGCACACAAAAGGTGTGTTTCGTCATCTTACACTCACAGTGTCTGTACAACGTGACTCAACATTACAACTTTCATGTCCTGGTTTTGGACTATTTACTCAAAATATGAGCTCTGGTCACTGTCTGCAATAAAGGGGACAATTGTGCTGCACTTCCTTTGGTCTATATGATCGTAACATTAAAAGCATGACAAAGTAGTTAGAGTGACTCAAGGAATTTTTCAGGACTTTCTAGTAAAAATAGTCATGAACAAACTTCTGACGCTAAGATTTTTCAGCCTCCTTTAAATGGTAAGATTAAAATTTATATGGAAATACTTCATGGCTATTACCAAGCTGGAGTTTGAGTAAGTAATATAAACCTGTTTACACACAAATAGACACAAAGGCAAATGTAGACATCCCTCCTGCATATATTATATGCTTGAGAGGAGAGACTAAGTGGAAAACTTATACTATGAAAGATTTCTTTGCAATTTTCATATATAAATAATTTTATAATAAACCCATTTAAAAAATAAATACTAGACCTAGCAGGATAGCCCAACTGCCCTATCCATTTTCTTGAGAAGTCTGGGACACTTTTGCAATGGAAAGTGCATAAATACCAGTGTTCTTCATCTTGTATCTAACACCCAGCTTCCACACAAAGCCAAACAGTGTGGGGTAAAGCCTGCCTGAGCCGACACAGCCAAGCCTCTAGCTGGAGAGACCTTCAGTCCAGGATTTGAGCTGTTACAAAAAACTCATGAGTTACCAGCTTGTGTTTGAAGCCAAACTTACATCAGCAAAGCATTTACTCAGGGGCTTTGATTTTCTCTACAAATTCAAGTAAGACTTTGTGTCACCTCCTCCGCAGCCCTCCTCTCCCAGCTGGAGAGGGTAAGCAGCAAGCTATCTTCCTGTTTGGTGACTGCACAAGGGAGTGGCATGTTATTCTGCCCCTTCTTGAGCTTCCTCTTTCTGCACCATGCCTCTCACGACTTTTCTGACGCTATCTCTGTTCCCTGGTCATCTCTGCCATCCATGTTCCAGCTGACAAGTGCCTGTGCCTGCTCTTTTCCCAGGGCTATAGTAGCAGCATCAAAATGGCTTGAATTTTCTGCTCTGCCATTTCCACTGAGTTCAGAGTAACAACAGCAGAAACGCCAAGCTGCTGCAAGAGCTCTAGTGCAATCTCTCTGATGATTTAAGAAGAAAGCTTTGAATTGGGTGATGCTTGCTTCATTTTTAGACAATTATCTCAAGTGCTACTGTTAACAACACAGCCAAGCCCTGAGAGGATGAGGGGAAGGATCTAAGCCACTATTAGCAGACGCACAACATTACCAACTGTAATGGTAAAAAAGGTAAATGGTAAAAAAAAAAAATGGTAAAAAAAGGTTTTGGACATGGGTTAAAACTGAAAATAACATTTTGATTTAATAAAATTATTGAAAATTTTTTGGTTTATCATAAGCAAGAAGATATGTCAAATGTCACTGTAATCTGATTCTACCAGTACCAAAAGGTTAGCTACACCAACAGTTACATAAAGCAAACAAAAACCACAAAACTAACAAAAAAGCAGTAACTGCTAGCTACCCAGACCTTAAATGTGGCCTTTAGGAATGCAACACAAGAAATCTAATTCACTAAGGAGCCACAAACAGTGACTCAAGAAATAAATGGACTGCAAAGTCAGGAAGAAACCCCAAATTTGCCTATTCCCTTGTTAAAACAGCTTTGCAAAATTAGGGACATAAGGGGGACTTTCATGCTCTTCCCTGAGGCATAGAGGATTGGCCAGCCAGAGAAAGTTCAGCAAAACTTAGATGAACTATGACTACTCTCTTACCAAACTGTCTAACCTTTTAATTTAACTATTTCTTAAGACACCGAGGGCTTATTACCCCCCTTACCAACTCAAACTCTTTCTCAGCATATTAAAACACCGGTTGATGTGCCCACTCTGTGCTGAAAGGGAAATGACTGACACATATTACAGGACAGAGGAACACCCAGTGGAGATGTTCAAGCACTTTTCAACAAGAGTTTTTTCAGAAAATGTCAATTTGCCAAAGCAAAAAGCTGTCATTAGAGAAATACTTCAGTTTTAATAAAACTCTTTTTGGGAGAGTTTCACATCTATGCTCAAAACTGAAGTTAATTCAAAATAGCCAGTCTGTATGTGGCCAGGTCACTCTCAGTTGGGGGAGACTAATGTTCACCTTCCCACACTATTCATTTCAGAGCAGGCATATGAATTTTGGTCTCCCTCATCCCCAATGCTTGTTCTTTCTCTGGCCCTTCATTTATGCATAGCAAGTGATACCAAGAAGCAGGACTGCCCCACAATCACACATATATTCTTCTCTAACATGCAAAATATTCAGGGTCAAATTCATCATCTGAACTATGCAGAAAACAGGTTAGACACTGCTCTCCTCCTGCACACAGCAGTGTGTTAGCCAGCACTGTCCTCCTCTGCTCTACTTAGCACCGTCATTTTTTCTGAGCTTCTTTCAGAAACATTTATACGGCATTACAGCTGATCATAGACAGACCTATGTAAAACAGTAATTTTAAAGAGAAGAAGGAACTGGAGGCAGAAGCCAGGCTCAGTTCATATGATCCTCCTTACTTTGCATTCACTGGCGGAAAAAAAAATTTACAAGCAACAAAACCTGTTTTCCTTCCGCTTTACCCATATCAAACATCTTTTTCATGCTTACAGTATTTCAGTTCCTAAATTACAAATTATAATCCTCAGAAGCACATAGAAAACAAGCCAAAAAAAGAACCAAACCAAAAAAAAGCCCACACCACCAAAACTCACACCTTAATTTTTTTTCAGACAACAATACCCAATAAAATTCACCACAATTATAGTGGCCATTTTTTCACAACACCGTGGATTTGGGAGGGAAGAATGTCCAAGATGAGACTATGAGACATGGTTTCAGGTTTTTATACATAATTTTGATTCAAATTTGACTTAATGACTAGGAAGAAGCTATTTAATTTCTCTATATCAAAAACACCCTTATAAAAGTTAAACCTATATTCACTAGGCCACAGAAGAGTTGAAGAGCTCATTAAATTAATAAATTCGGGATTCTTGGAAAAAGGAATTTAAGTATAAAAAGCAAAATAATACTTGGAAGTATGCCATAGTTAAATGTAATCAGTGACTTACCAGGAAGGTCTGTGTGAGCATGTGCTATTCAAAGTGGAAAATACCAGAGAAATGCAAGATGTTGGCAGATTTTGCAATTAGAAAAAAAAACTGGTTTTCATTACTGTCATCACAGACATCACACCAACTTCCTACAGGTGCCTTAAACTGCCTGTTAAAAAAATGAGTCTGCAAATACCATTGCTGAACACACACATAAACTAGATATAAGAAAAGCTAGGACTTGCTTCCTAGCATCCTCCTGTTAGATGTTGTACAAGCTACTATTCTCGTTTGTCTCAAGGTTTTTCCACTAGCGCTGTCCTTGATTCATAGTGGCAGGGTTTTGGTTACATGAAGAAAAAGTATTTTTCCACGTAAGATGACAGTCCAAAAACACCGTGGTTGTGAAAACTTAGCAGATTCATGCCTCTATCAAAAGGTAAAGGGGTGTTGCACTTAGTGCTAGGGTTAGAAACTCATTATCAGTTCTCTTTGGATTAGGAGGAGGAAGGCTTCAAACAAAACAGCAACATAAGAATGGTTAGTTTCATATTTTATAGAAATTGCTTAGGTCAAGGTATCATCATTATTCCAGATGTTCATTTAAGCAGGCACCCATATTTATGAAACTTTTCATAATAGAAGTGCCTCAAAAGTGCATTATCTTTTACAATTCTCCATTATAGGTTATTTTTAAAAGATGGTATACAGGAGTAACAACAAGAAAATTTCTAATTAGTTACATTTTAAGGGTCTACACAGTCACCTTCTCCCCAAAATGGTTTGTAGTTGTGGGTTTTTTTCTGACAGAACTGCAACATTAGGCAGCAGCTGCTGATTTTGCATAGAGTTACACTTTTGCATGTTGAGTACAAAGGCACAATTTTTCTGACAGAGCATGCAAAGTAATGGTTCAGGCCACAGCGAGAGCTTCTCCATGTTTGGTACAACAATTGCCCAAGAGTATTGTTTGTTTTCCCACTAATGTTAATGGGTTTTGGAACAGGCCAAAATGAATCCTCTACTTGGGGACATTTATTTTTAGCATCCAATTGACAATGCAGTAAGTTAAATGCATGAGAAATACAGTTCTCGTAGTTAAGCCTCATTTACAGTCTATANTGTCTTCTAAAATGCAATCCCTTGGGGGCTGTGACTGCCACTTATTACAATAAATACACATTTGTACAGATCTTATTATAACCTCTCTGTGTGCACAAATAAATATATAACTTTATAATCACTGTAAATATAAAAGGATAATTTATTATTAAAGCGCACATTCCTACAGATCTTGGCTAAGGATATAAGCACTGTTGTAACTGTCTGATAATACCAGTAGGAAAAGAAATAAAAGTTTTTCTGATTTATGCTGAGATCATTTAAGGAAAATATTAGATAAATATCAAAGATGAGTCAGTTCAATGGCTTTACTATCAGATAACCACAAAAAACACAAATGTGACTGAGTCAAATCATGTATAGTTCTGAATTTGTGTATGTGGCAGCTTTTGACCCTACATTTTCTCTCTCCTTCCTAAATCTGCATATTCAGGGATGGAAACTGGAATGATGGAGACAAGGATTCTTGTTTGCAAATAGCCTACTTTATACTTTGAAAAATATGCTTTCAGCATCCTAAGATGGTGAAAATTAACAATGAGCAACATTTACTTTAGTACTTAAGCCTATAAGTGTCTGCCAAAGTAATTTTGTTATCAGCAGACAAAAAGAAGCACTATATTCTTTGCTCTCAGCCTTAGGATGCACTATTACCAATGCTACCACTCATTTGAAAGCAGATTGCATCTCAAAACTTAAAAAGAGTGTTTGCAAACAGAGCTGTGCAGTCTGCACAGGAGACTACTGTGCTCAGAAACAGACCCCAGAGGTAGCATTCACCTCACTTAACTTCAAATGCCTACCATATAAAGCTTCGTGCTTAGCTAGCGGAGAGAAAGAGGCACCCCAGCACATAATTCATGTGGCCTGTTGGATACCTGCTTTAGGATCACGTTAATTTTACCCTGGAAGTGCCTGTTTTTCCTCCAGAAGAGTCTGGGCAACTCACACATTGACTTCTACAATGTCTATAACCGTCAGTCCGGATCCCAAAAGCTTCCACCACTACACATGCTGACAGTCTTGGAAGCCCCAGTACACAGCAAAAGCATGAGCTGAGACGGAAAATGTCATCTCAGTAACCGTCTCTCTGGGAAAAGAAAACGTATTGGGAGAAAAACTGCAGTGTCTGTGCCCCTGTCCACCTGCCAACTGATACAGGACCAACACAGGCTTCAGTTACCACCAGCAACAGTCCATGGATTTCACTATGAACATTAGAGAAAATGAGTAAAATCTGTACAGTGATGGCCCCATCATCTATCAACATATGTCTGATATTTTTCCCCTTACCAACACTGTGGTCTTATTTTTTATAGAAATCATCTCATTCTACACAATACTTTCAAGCTGAAGAACTAATTGATCTTTCTAAGGAAAGTCCACCAACTCTCTCCTGCAGTATTGCCACAATATTTTCCATTTTAAAAAATTAGGCTGAAGTTCAAATGTTCATTAGTTACTTTTACTTTCCCCACAATCTGTTTGGAAAAAAAAAATTATTTGGAGCTTCTTGGTGCTTTGTTTGCTCCTGCTTTGTGGACCACTTTCACATGTTCTAGAGACCACCTCCCATCCCTGCACCATGAGCTGAGTAATGCTGCTCCAGACGTTGACACACAGGCTACTGGAAATTGGTACAGTCAGGAAATTCGCATCATTTCTCTGAGGTAAAGAGTAAATGAAAGCCCTCAGGAAAGTCTGAATACCAGGGTGGGGTGGTTTTTTTGGTTTTGGTTTTTTTATTGTGTGTTTGTTTTTTTTTATTTTTTTTTTTTTTTTTTTAAAAGAGAGTTCTTTTGAAAGTATTCTGTTACTACATCACATTATTATAACCTAGGGCAGTGATGAGATCATTTCCATTACTAAGACAGGTTCTGGGATTTGTTTTTATGACTAGTGAGAAAGACACAGTTATATCACTGAGGCATGGCAAACATAGATGAGAGAGTTCATCACCTCTCAGGAAGATGATAGCCAATTCTGCTGCCAGTGCCATGAAGTCAAAGATAAATCCTTCCACAGATTACATGGACCTTCAGAAAAAGGCAAATAAAACAAAAACAGACCAGGTGTAAACTCAATTTAAAAATGTGTCTCGTGGCTGGTCCCCCGGGCTTTAGCTGGGAGCTGAAACACCAGCTGAACCAGAACTGTAGGAAAGTACTTGATTTTATTGGTTAAACCACCTCTGGACTATAAGTCACAGATATTTTTGACATATACTTGTCTTTAGAGCAACCACTGAAACGTGAGCTTCCCCATCAATGTCAACTAAACAACTAGCCAAGAATTCAGTTTTGCTCCCTCAAGGTCACTCCCGTTGTTTGGATACTGCCCTGAAGGATAAGAAGACTTTGATCCACATCAGTATTTTGTATCACGTAAAGAATAAATTTGAACTTACTCTCCCATCTCTCAACTCCACGCACTAACCATGGGCCATACTGTACTCTGAGCTTCCACCTGTTGTGCTAGGAAGTTTCCATGGGAAACTAAGTATTTTCTCGTATTTTTTAGTTTTCATATGCTTGAACTTCTGGGTACAAGCAGGAGACACTTCCTTCTCTGACTGCTACACAAGTCTATCCCTGATATCTTCCAGCCTAAGCTGGTCAATTAACTTAACTTGAATTCAGAGTTCCCAAGGAACTAGAACGGCTTCACTTCTACTGCCAACGCTGCCCTCTTCCAACCTATATGCAAGCCACAGAAGTTGCCACATACCTGAATACTGCATGTCAATTAAAATAGACTCAAACAGAGCCATTTTCTATTACTCCTGAAGTGATGTGCACCTGGAAAGTCATCGCTACATTGCACTGGATTCAGTCCCTTGGTACTGTCAGGAAAACATGCCAAGGAAGAGAGTAGAGGTTACCCAAAATGTCAATGAAGCCTGCTCAATGGCTTTGCTGGAATACCTCTGAAGGAAATAGTCAGGGCTCACTCCATACTCATTATTTTTCCCCTATGTATGACTAAAATCTATGCACTGAAGTACACTAAGGCAAAAACAGATTGGCTGAAACATTTCCTATTCTGGCTATTTTAGACCAGCTGACAAAAGCAACCTGTTCAAAGTATCATGAAAATTCAAGAAGGGCACCTTATGATAACTATGTTCAATAAAATACATTCAAGTTAAGAGGAAATCAAGTATGCAATCTTAGCGAAGCAACAGCATTGGATTTTTTTGCCTTTTTTTTTTTTTTGCTTTTTATCTAATTCTTCTAAGAAGAAGAAGTCATAAACAGGACTTGGTGCTGAGAGTCAAAACGGTATTTTCCCAGTGCAGATTAACTGGCCACGCAAGAAGAGATTAAATTATGTGATTCAAGCATAAATAAGTATTTCCATTTCTCTTTTGTTATGTATCCCTGCCACAGCAGAACAAAACAGTGCACAAAGGTGGTCACAAAGTGTCAAGGTGGAGGTTTTGAGAGACAACAGTGTCAGAGGAGCACTTAACTCTACACTGTATATTCAAAACCTTCCCCCCTAACAGAAAGAAAATAAAATAAACACATCAGTTTTAGGTTCACGTTTTCTCTCTGGAAGTCTTAGTATACCAAACAACTCTTGGTAACCACAAAGAAGCTGATCCCACGAATCAACTGTTTCATACACTAAGTATCTGAGCCTACTGAGGTGCAGAAGACCATCTTCCTGCCAGCAATATCCACTGCAGTTGGAAGTCCTACCCACACCATTGCTCCTCACTTGGGATTAGATCTTTATCTAGTTTCAGAGTCTGCATGCCTTCATCTCCAAGAGGCCTCCAAATCGAAAATTTCACACTCCACAGTTCAGGTGGCCAAAGGGATTTTCCCCAAAGGTGTAACACAAAGTGCCGACAGACAAGCTCTGACCAGCTCTGCAGGGGTCACACAGCCAACAGATGCTGGAGCCTCAGCAGCTGCAGTTCACAGCCCAGCACAGTAGTCCAAACATACCTTCAGTGGCTGCTCAAGGGAAGGTGACTGACTTTGTACCAATGCAAACCCCTGAGCTACTGGGGGGGAAAGTACAACCACCAGCACAAGAACTGAGGCAGCAGCTTCTCCAGATGATGCAGCAGGACTGACCAGAGTTCAACCAGGACAACAAATTACCCCCTACCAGTAAAAGTGTGCAAGTTTGTTCCCAAAGAGGAACATGTAACCCCACGAAAACAAGGAATTATGGTCTGTGATCATACTTGTAATATATGCTAACAGATACCTGCTATAAGGCACACACAGGAACTCTTACATGTTTTTTTCATATCAGACCGAAAAGAAAAGCTGCTGTCGCAGACATTTTGTGAAATTTTTCCTTAACAGATGTATTGTTTTACTTCCCTATAAATTTCAAAATGGATTGCTTCATCGCACATACTATGCAGGGATAAGTAAATGAGATGGCAGAGTTTGCAGTAATTGTTGCCAAAATCAGTTCCAGTGACGCTGGACGAAGGCAAGCACGAACCTACCACCCCAGGACTGAGGGACTGATCATGAGTAATGCAGTTTATGTAACTTTTGCAGTCCCTCCTTCCATTTGCTGCACGATCACCACAGGCATGCCCTCGTACCTCTCGCTGCACACGTTGCGCTGGTCTGGCACACATGGCGAGCGCTGCAAACGCTTTTTTACGCCTCGCTGCCTTTCTTTTACCTCATGAAAGCTTCGTTTTACACGCGTATGTGCTTGGGGAGGGCGGACGTCGTACAGCGATTATGTTTCTGACAGAGAGGCGAGCGGACAGCGCGCCTTCCTCGGCAACCACGGCCGCGCTGCCCGGAGCGGGGCGCGGGCAGGGCCGGGCGGGCAG
>WAAD01032567.1:135713-150378 GCA_013389945.1 Fregata magnificens | reverse complement strand
CCCCCCGCGGAGGAGCCGCTGTTGAGCGCGTAAGAAGGAGGCACCGCGCTTACGGTTGCCTTGGGTCCCGCAGGCTCGGCCATCCCTCTCGGCTGGGACACGATCCCGTTCCCCATTGCGGGCATACGGCACTTTTCACCCGCGCGGCGGGGGAGGTGCCAGCCGTCAGCTGACCGCCGCCTCTTAAGGAGGCGTGAGGCGCCGGCTAGCCGGGGCGGCTGTGGGGGGAAGGCGCCGGGTTTTGGGACGGTTTTCTACCTTCAGCCGTTGAGGGGCCACGCAAGACGATGGTGGGGCGGCGGTCGGGCTCCGCGGAGTGGGAGGCAGCCTCGAGGAGTGGCGAGCAGCCTTAAGGGTGACCTGCCTGCCCAACAGCCGCGGCCCACGCTCGCGTGAGGAGAGGGGCGGCGAGCACGGGCGGTGCTGGCCCTCCTCGGGTGGTTACCGGCTCTCCGCGGGGCTTTTTCACGAGCAGCGTTAAGTTGAAGCTGTAGAAAGCAACCAGGTACTGACTGACCAAAAAAAAAAAAAAAAAAAAAAAAAAAAAAAAAAAAAAAAAAAAAAAAAAAAAAAAAAAAAAAAAAAAAAAAAAAAAAAAAAAAAAAAAAAAAAAAAAAAAAAAAAAAAAAAAAAAAAAAAAAAAAAAAAAAAAAAAAAAAAAAAAAAAAAAAAAAAAAAAAAAAAAAAAAAAAAAAAAAAAAAAAAAAAAAAAAAAAAAAAAAAAAAAAAAAAAAAAAAAAAAAAAAAAAAAAAAAAAAAAAAAAAAAAAAAAAAAAAAAAAAAAAAAAAAAAAAAAAAAAAAAAAAAAAAAAAAAAAAAAAAAAAAAAAAAAAAAAAAAAAAAAAAAAAAAAAAAAAAAAAAAAAAAAAAAAAAAAAAAAAAAAAAAAAAAAAAAAAAAAAAAAAAAAAAAAAAAAAAAAAAAAAAAAAAAAAAAAAAAAAAAAAAAAAAAAAAAAAAAAAAAAAAAAAAAAAAAAAAAAAAAAAAAAAAAAAAAAAAAAAAAAAAAAAAAAAAAAAAAAAAAAAAAAAAAAAAAAAAAAAAAAAAAAAAAAAAAAAAAAAAAAAAAAAAAAAAAAAAAAAAAAAAAAAAAAAAAAAAAAAAAAAAAAAAAAAAAAACAAACAAAAAAAAAACAAAAAGCCCCACCACCACATCAATTATCTAACAGGCGGCTAAATGGAAGTTTGCATTAAAGTAACTTTAAAAAAAAAAAAAATCTACTTCTTGCCTGCAGCAGCGCTCTCTTGGGTGCTGTGGGAATAGGGGAGAAGGGGCCCGTGGTGGCCAAGCCCCTGTTCAGCAGCCGGTCCCCAGCGTGTTAGGGCAGCGGTGCTGTCCCCAGCAGTGCCTGGGAGGCCGAAGTGCCCGAGTCCTGCTTGTTACCGGTGTGAATCTCCCGACCTGACGCAGCCGCCTCAGCCCGTGGCCGCTTCCCGGATGCAGGTAGAAGAGCACCAGGCCCTCAGGTCCGTGACCCAGCAGCACGCTTTGGGGCTCACACCAGGGGTTTATCGGAGCTCAAAAAGCATCCAAAATCCTCAGAGCTATGGACAGGAATGGCAATTCTGTCCATTAAACACAACATTTACCCCAGTCTCCGTTTAAAACTGTCAAGTGATGCTTCCCCTCCCTTCCATGGGCCTGAATTACAAAAAAAGGCATCAAAGTGAGAGACTGACAGAACAAAATTATGCCCAGTTTGATGCAGAGATACCTAAATTGGTAGCACAGTAAATCAATAAATGGGCAATTTGGATGCAGAAGCTCCATACCAACAGTGTACGCTAACAACCAGGGACATGGGGTATTAGTTTGGGGTCAGTGCCCCATACTTAGGGCTACACTGCCTGAGCCCAGCCTAGCGTACCTGCATGGCTCTGCGCTGAGCCACACACATGGGCTTGCTGGCTGCCTGCGAGGTCTCTGTGTCTCAGTCCACATAGAAATCCTTCAGCTCAGTGAGAAGAAAGTATCTGCAGTGCAGAATCTGACTTTCAAGTTAGTATTTTACCACCCTAAGGCTTACAAATGCAAAGCAGCTGAGCTTATGCACACATGGAAGTCATTCCTTGTCACTGTAAGTCTTTTCACTGTCAGCGTACTGCTTCCCCTCACATTTCAGCATTATTAAAGATTTTAGTCTAAACCACACCCCCATCATGCCTTATTCAAATTGTGCCACTGGCTTCTCATCTGGCACATACAAAGTTAAAAGTTGCACATTTTGTCTGTGTGCAGTGGTCTTTCCTGGAGGAAGGCGAAGTAGGAATGAGGGGATTAAGGGAAGCAGCTGGCTGGTTTTGGTTGTTTTTAATGGCAACACAATCATTTTTATTAATTCTATCACTTTTGCCCTTTGTGAAGATTTAAGATGACCTTAAAGTTCCCTTCCGCATTTTTTCTGTTTTGCTTTAAATGATCTAAAATTGAAGTATTTTGAAATGCACTGAAGTATATTTATAAATTGAAGTATTGTATTGTTTGCTGCATCATTAACACCCAAATAAATATTTCCCACCTGGGTTTGTGGACTTCAGAGTGAGTCAGTGGAAGAACATGACAGACTTGAACCTCAGCTGCTGCTTGCCCACAACTAGTGCTCTCAACATAACAGATCTCAAAGAAGCCGGTTCTCTAGAAACACCAAAAGGCGAGACTGAGTTCCGCTTTGATGTTGACATCAAGCTCTTTCCAAATACCCAGTTTTAAGTCTTATGATGGAATTTGCTGGGGCTTTGCGCATACTAAGGTATAGGAACTCATTTCTTTGAAAAATGTGGCCATAAAAAAGTAGAGATAAAAGAAAAAAAATTGTTTAAATGACTCAACTAGGACCTCCTCAAAGCACAGAAAACCAAAGGGTACACTTCCACAAGTGAGAGGTAAACAAGTGGCATTCACATTCTGTTAACAAGGTTCCTTAATGCGTAGTAAACTGGTAGCCACAATTAGAGGACAGCAAGCCAACTCAGTGCAAAGCAATGCAAGCCAGAAACCTCATTTTCTCCATCATCTTACTGGTCTTCTGCTATGATGCACTGCAAGAGCTGAGCAACTCTGGCCATTACTTTTAGCCTAGTTTTCTGTCTCATCTTGTAAGAAAAAAAGGCATGGTAGGAAAGTGCTGTCCTGTAAGTGCTGTCACAAAGAAGGGCAAGTTCATGTATAGAAAGCAAACTTAGGACTGCCAGCTCAGAGAGCACTTATTTGATGTGGACAACCTCTTCACCCACTTCCTCATCATCCTATTTGTGGGAACATTAACCAGGAAAATGCAGCAAAACCACGATGGTGTCGTTATTCAGGTCCTTTTGACTTCCACGTCAACTACTGTCTGAAGATCACCATCATCTCATCTTTTGGTAGGAAAGGCTCTTTAAAATTTGTCAGAAGAGCTCAGTAATGGTCTGGAGACATGTAGAAATGACAAAAGGCATGAATATGATTGCTCTTAGCAAGTTACTTTCTTCCCTTTGACTAGTGATTGATTGGCAAGGCTGGGGGTATGACCACCTTTCCTGTGCTCTAAATCCCCCAAAATTTTCTTATTTTGAAGTGTCCAAGACATGTACTATACACCACTGAGTGCTGGAGAGGCACAGTTTCCAGAAGGTGCGTATGTCTCAGAGGTGACCGTAAGCACCCACCACTCCAGCCCAGGTATGAGCTGTGTTCCTAGAGGTCTTGTTGCTCAACTTTTTCCCAGGCATCTCCACCCTGGCACAGTCTTGCTCCAGCCACATACAAAATTCTGTAGAGCCACATGTTGCTGACAGGCTTGATTAGCTGTTCCCAAACTGTGCCAAGGAAGGGTTATCTGCAAACTGAGGCTTTATCTGCAAACTGAGGCTTAATCTCCAGCTCTCTTTCTTGGAATTTTAAATTTTATGCAAAACACAGTTCCCAGGGTATGGCTCTGGTTATATTCTTTCTTTGTGGCTTTACAGACAGCAAATGCAAAAATAACCACAAAACCCAACAACTAGGGGAACTCCAGTATTTCTATCAAAACTCCCTGACTAAGTTCTGAGTAGCAAAACTCCGATTTCTCTCTGTCCAAGGAAACAACACAGACTCTTGATAAGGAGCTGACTAGTGAGCAAAAATTCCTCTTCCCTTCTTTTGATGCAAGAAGAAATGAAAAGCTTTCTGTTACATTATGACTGTTCCTGTTATTTCATATAATATTATGAAAGATATTTTTGGTCTTAATCCTATTTCTTCAAGAAAATTACAGGTAGGGTTTCATGGGCTTTTTTTTTTCATGTGACAAAACAAGTTTAGCAGGTGCCTTCCCCCATCTCTCATTCTTCCCCACACACTGCAGCTCCTTACTCACCTCACCTGTGTAAGATTTTGTGGGATGCCTCATCAACTAATCTCTGAATGATATGGGTTAAGAAACCTCATTCCATTCTCTTTTATGTAAAGTTTTTTTTTTTTTATTTCAGACAATTTCAACCCACTAACAACTACCTGCTGCTGCTGTTCATTCTGCAATACCCCACAGTGTGAGATGGCACTTCTGCCTTCCACTGATCAACACGTGCTGTATATGTTTCGATCTGCCAGACCCCCCAGACCACGAGCTGCCTCCTTAGCTTTTCTCTCTGACAGCGGCTGGTCCACAGTGGAAACAAGCCATGAACTGCGGTGAGGCAATTAGAGGGTGTGGAAAACAGCATTGTGAAGTACGAAGCAGACAAAGGTCTTTTCTGAAGCAGACTTGTAAGGGAACCTATGACAAAAGACAGAGGCCGTTTCAGTGTGCTGCTCGAGAGCATCAAAGCTCAGACAGAACTTTAGGCAAACCATGGAAAAGTGAGACTGGGCATATCAGGACAAACAAGCAACTAAGTAAACAAAAAGGGATATTTTGTCAGATGCTTAACACAAACCCAGTATTTTCTTCCAGTCATTTTTAAGCACAGACGCTTCACAATGTATCAGAAAAAAATCACTCTTTGATCAGACTTACAAACCCCAGCTATTTCATAGAGGACTACCTCCTGCTCCACATTCCTGAGGCCTCCATGAGGCCTGAGACATTTGCTCTTGTCAAGAAAAAATATCTCTCTTTCTGTGGTGAAAATAATTTAATCCATTGTATATAAAACCGTGGGGGTGGGGAATTGTAAATCTTGCTATTAAGATTGCTTCTAGTGAAAAATAGCCATTTGCTTATCAATTGCATAACCTGAAATGGTGTAGCTGGGTCCCTGTCTAAAGCTGGATTTTCAGCTAGCAGCAGCTATCCAGTGCCTCCTCTCATTGACATTTGGCAGAATAAATGCACTCTTTAATTTCCAGTTTGCTCCTCTAAGACAATTTATCAGGCATATTGATACAGCAGAAAAGTGAAATTTCCTCTAAGCCAGTTTGCCTCTGCACTTACTCCCCCACATCCACACGCAAACATTTCCCCTATCACTTAAAAAATAACTAATCATTTTGGAGGACTTTCCACTGCAAATGAGGAAAATTTGCACTCAAAGGGAATTCTGCTCAGGTGTCTGATTCCTTGGCAGACCCCTTCTTTCTGTCCCTCCTTCCACCTACATGCTGGTTTTCTGGGGTTGTGGCCAAGTCTCCCATGGCAGTTATGGAAACAAACATGAAGGGCTAAAATAACAGCAGGTTTCAGACACAATCCTGCAATCCTGAAATATCTTCTGCGAGCCTGAAGTACAGCACGTCGGGTGAAACCTTCATATTAAGGAAGAAGTTAGTCTCTGTAATTGTCTGCTATTATATCTATAATGGCTGACCTCATAAAATGATGGGATCATAGGATAACTCTGGCTGGAAGGGACCTCAGGAGGTTGCTGGTCCAACCTCCTGCTCAAAGCAGAGGCAGCTCTGGGGTCAAACCAGGTTGCCTAGGGCTTGGTCCAGTGGGAACTTGAAAACCTCTGAGGATAGAGACGGCACAACGTCTCTGGGCAGCCTGTGCCATGGCTGGACAGTCATTGTGGAGGAAAAGTTTCTCTTTAGATCCATTCCGTACCCCTCTTGTTTCAACTCACACACGTCACCTAAGGTGTCCCCATCATGTACCACCGTGAAGGACCTGGCTCCATCTCCTCGATCCCCTCCCTGCAAGCAGAGCTGTTCTACTTCGCACTGGATCCTGAACTGGTGAACAGTCGTGTCTGTCACAAAGTGACACATCACTTGGATTCCCCTAGAATCAGTGCAACCTGAAGGGCCAGCTGAACGCTCCGCATAGCCAGTTTGTGAGCTACCAGGTCACTTTAAGTAATCTCATAGCAGTTGATGTATCAAGGTAGTTTTACATTATGTAAAACTCACACATGGTATTGCCAGCTTCTTTACCATGTGCTTGACAGGAAAATCATGTGACTTTTCAACAACTTAGAATAAGTATACGCTAAGCTGATCTTATTTATACTAGGACCACTTAAAAGCATTAATTTTAAAGGAGATGAGTACCGGACCAAATATTTTATCAAATTATACCCTGGCTATAGAAGTAAATAAAGTTGCCTCAGTCTAAACAGAAATCAGTCATAAAAAGAAGCAATAGAGAAAAAAAAAATCATTTTAACAACATGAATGGTATGGAGTTCATTATTCTGAAGATCTGCTGTCCTCACCATAATTTCCCACCTTCCTTCTTGCCCAGTATCTTGTCTTCAACTGTGACCAGTAGTGGGACTTAGGGAAAAAATGTAGGAACCAGAACGGGTGTAACATGCTCCTTTCCCTGACAGTGATGTGCAGACTAGGGACTTCCTCCCCTTGGGGTTACACCAGGACCATGATTTTTAAATAGCTGTATGTGGACATAATTCTTATCATATCTTTCTAATATTTTTGATGGAATACCTTCAGTCTCTGTACCTTCCTATGTCTGGAAATTCCACAATTTGAGTCGATAGAAAGCTTACTTTCTTTTGTTTGTCTGTTTGTCTACAGGTTGGTCATTTATTGGCTGAAGATGAGTTTTTATGCTGTAAGTAACAGCGAGTAATTTCCTGCACACCTTTTCCAAATCACCAATCACTTGCAGACTTTTGTCTGTCACCTCTTTTCCAAGCTGAAGAATCCATGTTTATTTAGTTTTTTTCTTGAGGTGCATAAGTCACTGGTCTTTCATTTACATTTTCTGTCTTCTATATTCTTTGGCCAAGTAGAATGACATGCATCATTCAAAACATGGGCGAACTGTGAGTTCATACAGTAACAATGGTTTTGCTTGTTTTCTGTTTCCTTCCTATTTTTAACTTCCTACTTGCCTTTTGCTGAGCTAGCCACAGTGATGACCAGCTGTCCTTCCTAAACAGTATTACTGAACTTGGATCTGCCTCTGTGTATGTGTACTGTGGTTCTAGCTACACAGAACAATTCTGTTAGCTGCAAAGCTGGTTTCTTCACTATTAAACTTTTTTTTTTTTTCCCTGAACGAATATATTAAATAGCACAGGCTCCAGCAAGAGATTCCACTGGTTATCACTCCCAGTTACAAAAATCGAAGACTCCTTCCTATCCTTTTTCCCCTCTTTTAACCAGTTATTAATCCATGAGAGGACTGTGGATATTTTACCTTCTTTTTCAAAAATCCCAGTTTATCAAATTGGATCACCTAAAGGGTGGTTGACATCTTGAAAGTGGATTTGTGAGGCGTGATTTCCCCTTGAAAAAATTACATTGTTATCACATATTTATAGATATAATTTGATATTGCCTGGGAAGAAGTAAGAACTCACTGGTCTCGAAGTCTCAGCTCTGCCCTACAACCATTGTTAAAAAAAACAGTAGTACACCGTCTACTGGCCTCGCAGTGAAACTGAATCAAGTGATAGGCTGCACACATCAAAATTAGCAGTTCAAAATTTTGCTGCATGAGCTACGCTTATATTTGTGTTATCAATCTGACCCAAAATTCTTTTACTAAGACTTTCTCTCTAACCCCATCCCGTGAAGAATGGCTCCACTGAGGGAATCTCATTGACTTCTGCTCTACGGAGGATGGATGCATTAAATTTATTTAGATTTCCTACAATTTGCTATCATCCTTGAGTGCTCCTGTTACACCTTGCACACATCTGAAGGAACAGAAAAAGACAGTATAAACAGAAAAGTATATGAAATACATTTCAGTTTGAAATTCAAACTAAAAATCAATAACTAATGAAGACTTCGTGATCTGAAAAAATTGCATCAACACAGAAATCAAAAGAAGTTAAGTCGACCCCACTACTAAAGAGTAGAGTGGTTCAAAATATTCGAAGCAAAATATCCAGGAGCTTGGAAGACCATGTCAGTGAAAAGCAGAGAAGTACACATTGGGACTGTACTCTGTTCATCACAGCAATAACAAGAATATGAATACAGGGCATTCAGGGACTTCATCATGTCCCATCCTTTACAGCCGTGTTCCTTCTGACAAACCTTTATTCATGGAAGTTATTGAAATAAAGAAAATGCTACTACTCTTAGGAATAAATATTTGCAGGACTCAATCCTTATTCTATTTTTGGAAGTGTTTCGTGTACAAAGAGACGTATGGAAAAACTGCATGATTAAAAAAAAAATGGAATTTTTAGAAATAAGTTTATGACTGACAGTATGGAGCAGCTTGAACACTTGCTGTGCCTGAGTGTATAGTCCTAGAGAGGGCTAAGGCTTCAATCAAGCAAATGATATTTTCTGCAAAGAACTCACACAAGTATCACAAGAAAACTGAAGGAAACCCATAGTTTATATTTGAGAGACACTTTTCAGGAGATAAAATATTTCTGTTAAAAAGCTGAAGGTAGTGTTTGGACAACCTTGTTTGCCCTTTTGAGAATTATTGCATAATAAACATTCTCTTGACACACTATTATTAACATCACGGGCCACTGGTCTTCTGCATACTTCATTCAGGTTCTTCAAAGGCAACACTCCAGTTAAAGGGTAACTTGCACATTTCCTCTCCTAAATGAGTGCATTTCTGTTATAATGTCCTTTTTTTTTTTTTTTTTGTGATGGCATAGATTCTTACTGTACTGTTTATGACAAAATTTCCACTACTGTAACATACCAGTGTAAGCAAATCTCCAGTGTCTCATTTTGGCATTAATTTTTCTTCTGAAGCATTTTTTTTTTAAGTGTTTCTTCTTTTGCAGTAAAGAAGTCCGTTTCAATTAAACATTTAAAATACTCCAGAAATGTCTTTCTCATTCAGATTAATACAATTCTGTTTGTGGTGGAACTATTTGCTCAGGCAGTTAAGAAAATGAAAATGTGTGACAATAAGAAGGTTAAGCATTTTTTCAGCTGCATCCTCTTCAATGAACATTTCAACTCCAGTCTTCTCTGCTGCCTTTGTTACTTAAGCCCAGATTTCCAATATACCCTGTATGCTAAAAGAATTTTTTTTTTCACAATGCCCATTACTCTTCTGCTTCTCCTTTGGCTAAAATCAATCTGAGCTTTGCTGTGACCGCAAGAAGAGATTCAACACCCACATCAGAAATTAAAATGGAAGCCTAGGAGTCGTGAAAATCTCAGGTGCTATTTCCAAAGAGTGCCACCTGCTGCTAAAGAGCAGAGAATTCTCCAGGGAGTGCTCACCACCCAGGAATCCAGGTGTGACAGACCGACGTGAAGAAGCTCCTGAGAAATGTGTTTGCTGAGTATTGCATCTTCTGCTGGTAAATTCTGCTTTAATGTCTTTGGGTTATTTTGTCTTCGTTCTCCTGAATGTTACTTCATTTGTCTCATGTCCATAAACTAAGTTAAACCTACACCAAAGACCAATATAAGAAAATACATTAGGCAGAGAGGTGACTTTATTTTTTAATATGTTCTAATATTCAGTAAAGTTCCTAGATACCATTAAGGAGTCTCTGACTATCAGGAAACCTTATTCCCTAATGCTTTAAATCTACTATATTACTATGACAAAAGCAAAGCACATAAAAATATTCCCTAACCACAAAGAAACACTCCGTAAAACAAGTTAAACTCCAACAGGAAATTGTTCTACTAGTAAGAGTTATGGACCCGCAGTCCTTTTCCGTTACAAGGAAACTAAGACATTTTAGTGTACTGAAGCTGACCTTGAATTTTCAAAATAATTCTAGAACAGCTGAACCTCAATATACACATGCCATCTGGTACCAAGCATCTAATAATCAAAAATAAGCCTTGTATTGAACAATCTCTCAACCTGCAACTTTTAAAGCTTGGGAAGAATTGAGTCCAGATTTGCAGAATACACACAGAAGGAACAATTTTTACATTTGCAGAATGAGAAAATGGTATCTTTTTCTGGCTTTGTTTTTGTATTGCACTATAAGGAATAGATCGTTTGCAAGTTAAACATGTCTCAAATGTTTGCCTTAATGTACAAATAAAACCAAGAAAATCAGGAGCCAGCTGTTTCTCAGAGATTATACAGACTCAAACATCTCTCACTGAGAAACTTTGAAATCCTTCTTTATCTTATAAATAGTTAAAGGCACTCCTGGATAAGAGTAAACCCGAAGACTTCCCACTATTTGAAAGCTGAATTTTTGGGTTGCTGTTACTTATCAAATTGATCCTGGCAGTTAATTATATGTACTGTTACAAATACTTCCGTTATTTATTTCTAAAGTAAAGTATTTTAATGATTAAAGACATCTGCTCCCAGAAATGTCTGGAAAACATTAAGACCAAGCAAACATCACCAACATCACCCCACCCCACAGCAATCTGTCACTGTCCTCAAAATAACAAACTGATAGTCAACTTTGCAAGTAGAAGTTAAGAAACAAAAGTAAAACCTAGAAATATCTGAAGTGACCAACACAGAGATCAACATGGAAATGCTGTTAACACATATACATTCAGAAATATTTTTTTACAATTCTACAGACAAACCTGGGCAACCCAATATAGCAAGAAAAAAAATCTGCATTTCATGTCTCAGAACCTGGGCCTTGGGAATATGCTTTGATTTACCTTTTTGCACAACTTTGAGTTACTCTAGGTGACTTTCCTATACCTTCCCTCATTCTCTTAAACTTTCAGTTATTTTTTTAATTATAGAGATAACCTCTAAAGCAGGAACATGCGCAGTGGAGGCTATTTGAACCTACAGGCAGACTGACACACAATGTGCTTTGTTCCATCAATTCAACACTAGAGCAGACTGAAAGTTTCTGGGGTCAGATTAAATTTTTTTTTCCTCCAAAGGGTTGTCATTTCTGTTATTAGCTATCTTCTTGTTATTTGAGTTGTTAGGCTTCCACCAAGCCTGAGGCCCCAATGTGACTGACCTCCAAAAGCACAACTAGCAGATGTGTTTCCCCAAATAATTTAGTCTAAAGAGGAGAGAAATGGGAGGAGTGCTGAGCAGTGTGGAGTGCCAAACTGACTAGTCTAAGACTGTAACAGTACATCAGTAACAGCACAAAGCAGGTCGCCTCACCCCAGTCTTGCATCCCTAGTACTGCTGCTTGTCTGTACGAGGCAAGAAAAGCCTTTTGGCTCGGTGAACCCTGTCCTGCAGCTTACAACACGCATGCTCTGCACTGGGACACAGTGATCTGGGGAGATCTGTTGTAGCTAAATTAATAAAGAATTAAAATCTCTGTGATGGATGATTCCTAAATAAACACTGGTTGTGCCTTAGGCTTTTCACTCATTATATCTCATAGTAATGAACTGTTCCCTCATAGAATCAGGTAGTTTTTGTCACATAAGAAAATTGTGGAGATCCCTAACAGAAGATACTGTAAAGGTCCAAATACTAAGTGAACTCAGAGATTAGAGAAATACATGAAGGATATGTCCATGTGCAGCCATTAAATGCAATGTTACAGGCATTACCTCAGCCTCAGTAAATTCTTAAACCATTGCTTGCTGGATGCTGGACGGGTTATTTGACCTTTTTTTATTTTCTTTTCTCTGGCGTACACTACTGACCAACGCCAATGAGGCAGCAGTAAACGACGGCAGTGAACGAAGGTGTGATCATCTCATCGAATATGGCGGCTTTCTCTCCACCAGGCAGTGTCTCTCACTCTTCTGGGAGGGCCTCCCTCCATAATCCTTCCTTTAAACTGCAAGTCTCACTTACCCACAGCCTCGGGGAAGAACCAAAAATCAGATTGCAGAAGACCAGAAAAACAGCTTTCTTGCCTGGAAAAGAACAGGCTGCAACCCCCCATTTCAGTAAATACAGCCTAAATATATCAGAGGATAGTGTTGCAATTTTTGAAACACCCTTTAGCTTCATGCTTAATCTACTTGCCCCTTACAAGTATCACTGTCTACTGGAAAAGAATATACAGTAATTTGCCAAATTAAACAAACCTTATACACAAATTAGTAGAGGATGTTATTATTATTATTCGATAGAGCATAATCCCTTTTATTAATGACTAAATGGGTGCAACAGCTTAGTCCTCAGTGATTATGCTTCTTTACATTCCTGGATATGCCCAAATTAAATTCTCTTAAGGGACATAACTCCATATTTACCGTCAGTACAACAGGGCTTACTCCTGCAAAGTTGCCAAGTAAAACAGTTGAAGAAAAAATAATTACAGATTGAAGTATAAACTATATTTTTGTTAATATGTGACAGTGGAATGTTTCAGTAAGACAAACCAGCCCATTACTGGCAGAAGGACATAGTCTTGTGTCAGGATACTTGGTGGAGCAGTCAAGTGAATGAAACACATGAGAAGAACAGTAGACAGACTATATTGGTACTTTCATAAAGACCCCAGTGAAGAATTATTATGGTAACAAGGAACTCAGGCATGCAAGTTATTAGAAATAATAAAGATGCAGAAAATAAAAGAGAACAAAGCAGTTCTTATGCTTGAGATGTTTCCAGAATTTATCTTTTCTTTGTTCTACCTTTTATCTGGTGGAGTTCTGCATAGCTGCGGTTGTGAAAGCAGCACTGAATATAGACGAGGTACCTCAACTGCAGTTGCATTCTTCGCTTCTGGGTTTACAGAGTCCGACCTTTCTTNAAATCATTACCAGCCTTCAGCAAGCATTGTCAATATTCAAATCTCAGCGAGCACAACTCTTTTTGCTAAACAGCAAAATGGACTTGACAGCAAGTTCAGCACAGTTTACATCAGTATTCCCTCTAATTTGATGCCAAGAACACAGAGCTTATTCCAGCGTTATGCTTATCAGAATAAGACTCATGTTTCCTTGCTGGCTACCTCTTCCTTCTCATGTGGCAGGATGGCATCTAATTCAATGAATGTAAAAATCTTCCCTGCTGCTTCTCCCCCAATGAAACACTTTTCTGTATATCCCCAAATGAAGCTTGCTGTGTAGAAAATTGTGCAAAAGCTATATAAAAATTTGCAAGAAATAATCCAGCTAGCTCTGGTTCTGAATATGACTGGTCACTGCATTTTTATTCTATTGTGCACCTATTTGCCAGTGGAACTTTAATACCATATAAAAGGGCACAATAGGCTTTAAGGACTTCTGTTTTAGTCAAGTTTTAAATCAGCAGAAGTATGAGGTGATGGAAGCTTCTCTAATCAGGACATCACTTAAGCCCTGTTGAAGTCCCATTGACGTCAAAGAAATTTAAGCATATGCTTTATTTTAATTGTATGCTTAAAGGCTGGTCTGAAATGGGTCATAGATGGCCACCTTCTACATTCATTCAAAATCCTATGGGATCTTGCATTTCCCTCACGGGTATTAATTCTTGTGTTCACACATTCATTTTTTTCAAGACAAAATCCTTTCTCCATTCTGTATCTGTAAACCATCCTAAGCCTAACCAGGAGAAATTTCTGAAGCTTGAGTAATAATTCTCAGACGTGACATTAAAACACTGCTTTTCTTATAATAAACTGTTGAAAACAAATCATTACTGTGGCTAATTATTAATTTGCTACGTCTTTGGTCTTAAGCTTTGCCTAAGGCTGCAAAGTGCTCTTTCAGACCATTATTCGTTTCAAACAACCAATTTCCTAGATGTATTTCCTTAGAATTTATTATAACACTACCAATGGGTAAAGGTCACCAAACAAATCCTTCTGCCATAAGCCTTTTCCACTCATACTCCATCTTTCCAGTTATGTTCTCAAGCCTTCTGATTTCTTTTCTGTTGGCCCATTAGGAATATAACATATCACTAAAGAATAGACACGGAATATTATCATTTCTGAAATGACTATCTGATTAGTTGGTGTCACTGTAGGGAATGGGCATTTCTTGCTCTGACTATTCTGGATGGGCATGCATCCCCTTGAATTCAGGCTCTCTTAACATCAGAGCTCCTTGCTACCAATCACTTGAAAAAAGGCAATTAATGTGTGTGCTGCTAACTAAAAATCCGCTGTCATTCATACGGAATGTATGTTCTAATCAGGACTGAATGAATTCTCAGTCACTGCGATAGAATGTTCAAATAAGCTGGACCTGGAAGGGCTCTAGTAGATGAAACCACTGCTGCTTACCAGAACAGTTGTCTTCCAGAAGTCAGTTCCAGCGCAGTAACAGGACTGGCCAAGCATGGTTGGGAAGAGGAGAGAACAGGACATTTCTTTTCTTCCCCCTCTCCTGCCTCTTGTTTGTGTCTGCTTTGCTTCTCGCTACCAGGCCACCTCCTCCCCATTCCTCATGCGCAGTTCAGCACCCTGATATGTTTCCACCACTTCCCAGACAGAGAATGTGATGGC
>WAAD01032567.1:115363-135680 GCA_013389945.1 Fregata magnificens | reverse complement strand
TGATGGCCTGCGAGCCATCATTGTTAAAGGATCCCCTCCCTTTTATCCAGATGAATGTTTCTTCCATTACTTTGCCTGCTATTTTTAAACACACCTGAAACTCTTCTTTCATCCTCCTGTATATACCCTTCCAATGTCCATAGATAGATAGTTGTCCAGTGAGTTGTCATTTAGTCAAGTTATGTGGTACATTTACCTACTTTAATACCCTCTCATAACCCAAACCTTCCAGCCAATTACCTTTTTTATTCCTGGGTCTAGTCTGAACTTCTTCCAGTTGTCTTCTGCTCAGAAGGGAATGCCATGATTTAGGTGTAAGTGCACTAAAAATTACTACGTCCCACTCTGATATGTGATGGGACCAACCTCAAAATCATACTGTGTTGTTTTGGGGATTTGCTGTGAATTGTTCTACCAGAATTTCAATGGGATAATTCTTTCCCTATTTCTCTCTTTTACTCTCTATACATTTCAGATTATTTTCTTTTGGTTGCAAATTTTTGCAGTTCCCATCCTGAATTTCATTTTGTGTATTTTTGTCCTGATTTCTTCAGCTATTCATTATTGCATGTCTACTTCTATGCCTTCCTGCCCTCACAACTTCCTCCCATTTAGTGTCATTTCAGGCTTCTCCATACACAGAGCTATGTAACACTTCATTCATTTCAATCTTAAAACCAGCAGTAGAAGAAAAATAAAATATAGTATTACTGTATCTTTCAAGTTTATGCCCTTTTTTTGAATTACCATAAATTCAAAAGAATACAATATTGTCTTATGAAGCCACCACTAGTAATCAGTTTCTCAGTTTAAAAATAACCATAATCCTCATCAAAGCAGTTTAATCATTACAATTTTTTTCCAAATGTCCAAAATTTAATTAGTATTCACTTAGAGATAATCAACTAACTTATTAATAACAACTGACTGGGTATTTACTTCTGTAAGTTAACCATTATCATTGATTATCTTTGATTTACTGTTCATGAACACATTATCAGTTTACTGGAAATTTCAAGTTTTGCACTTGAGATGGCAGTATTTAATTTTTATTTCTTTTGACAATGTTTTACTTAAACTTTGTTTCATAATATGCTGTCATCTCTTCGGCCACTAGTTTTGTAAAACTCCCTTAAGAAGGAATGTTAGAATTTTGGACGGGTGGATTACTATTCCTGGGTCTACAGTGGCATTTTTGACCCAAGTTTGAAGCAAACAACACCTGAAGTTTTGAAAGTTTGATTCACTTTTTAAGTCCTAAAAATATATCTTGGATCCAGACCCTTTTGCCCTACACATTTTTCTTTTGAAATTTTTATTCTTCACTGTAAAAACATCAAGAGGTTTAACTGTTTCTAAGAACTGAGCAAGAATTTGAAGCTCGTGGTTGTTACAGTTAAAACTTAGCACAGTTTATAAATCCAGGTTAATAGTCCTTGCTTTTCTTGTCAGAAAACACTGGTTGTCAAAGTGAACCCATTCTTCCTGACGTGCTTACTGAAGCTTAGGAGAATCAAGTAGAAATAACTAACTCCTACTCCACACACAGCACCCTTATTTCATGCTAGGAATGATGCTGATAGCAGTAGATTTTTAAGTTCTTTACATACACAGTACATTCTATTCATCTGCCAGATAAGTGTAATGACTCACAGAGAAAATACCAAGTAGTCCAGCAGACATAGAGGGTCATTAGCAAGGAAAGATTAGGCAAAAAACCCTAACTGCTCCTTTCCTAATAATTAAATGGCAATGGTATTTCCAATTTAAATTTAGCACCATGGTAAAAGCTCTACAGAATTAAAAGAATTTCAAGGAGGACATCCCTGTGTTTGCACTGTGTATTAATAGGGAACTGTTTGTTCTAGCAAAGCACACTGTTTCTCTTCGATGCCAACTTTGCAATGCCAGAACAGCTCTGTATGTATCTATTGGCATTATGCAATGCCTCAGATTATGCTGCCCAGTGCACATGCATAGAGTCTTGAACTTCATTCCCAAATTAGAGAAATATCTGTGCCATTTTCTCATCCACAGACTGAAGTGATTGGATGGAAATGCAGGAGGAAAGGATGAGAGAGAAGGCCAGGAAATAGATCTGCCATCATTAATTTTACCTTCTTTGAGTGAAAGAAGCCTCTGGTGCAAATGGGACACACAGACCATGGTGACACTCTGAAACCATCAGCACCACACAAAGTCTCTGCATCCAGATTGGAATTAGGTCTAGAGTTTCAGACCCACCAAATTACTTTTTCACACTGGACTGTCAGAAAATCTTGTAAGTACAGGTTTATGTGGCTGGATGTGCCACATATGTACACACACACATACTCTCTGTATCTATTTAAGTACATCTGTCCAGTATGGTATGAGCCAGTAACACGCACAAAAAGCAAGGCAAACACAGTCTGCATCATAGTGTAAAATATCAATTACTCACAAGCAAGAAAGATAAAAGAAACCAAAAGAAAAATACTTACCAGCTCAGGTTTTCTCTATACAACTGAACCTGCACAGGTTTAACAAATTGTTGTTAATGAAGGTGGAAGATTAAGAATGACGCTTTCCATCAGGACACTCTCTGGCAGCCAGCCGCTCTTCTGTATAACATAAGACACAAGTTATGAGAAGTAAGAGTAGATGAACTTCCACATTGAGGCTGCTTTTTGTCAGTTATGTGCACTTTACTCTCAGGTGATTTTTCATTTTAAAGTCTGAGTAGAATTAACTATGCTTGCAGGAAGACGGCACAATACATCCAGATGTGGCAAATGGCTGTTGCACATAAATGCAGCTGTCATCAGTAACAGCTTCAGCATCTCTTGGATTTTGCAATAAGCTGAAATAGATGGTAAGAGGCCTTGGAGTGTGAGCCACAGGCCCACTGCAAGCATTTGAACTGGTGATCCAAGGGAGCAGGTAAACCTGGGCTCCTGAAGTGAGGTGCTCTGACCTGACCTTGTGTGCCACCTAGTGCTGCTATTAGAAAACAAATACCCCATATTAGGCAGAAAGCTGAGTCATTAAATCACACCTACACCTGTCAAAGGTAGAGATACAACAGCCATATATCAGGCACAGTATTCATCTACAGTCTAAATGTAGACTATTTTGAGCACTTCCCAAAAAATTTTCTCCAAATACATTTATGTTTGCAGATCCCTTCTCAGCGTGCATTAAGAGGGACCTGAAAATTTATCTTAATTGAAAATGTCTAAAGAGGGCCAATCCAATGAGCATAAGTCACACCTAATGTCCAGAGTTTACAGCCCTAAACCTTCAATCCATCTTGTTAGGGAGATTATTTGCAATTTATAACATCGGAGACTCCCACTGATGCAGCAATCCAGGTATGTTAAATTCTGTAGGAATTCAGAAGAGTGCCACTGCCCAGAAGACAAGGGCAAAGGGGACAAACAAGTCCTGTTCTTCTGCTGTTACACTTAGGAATTTGGCACAGGAGCCTGAACGATTCTCACCAGGTTACACATGAAACTAATGGCAAAAACCTAATTTTAATCTCAAAGTCATCCTTCTTCTTCCAGTTCTGGAAGAACTGGTTCACTTTTGCTGGTTGTTACATTTCTTCAGGGATATCTTTGATAAGGCTTAACACGATAACGCAGTGCCTCACCTAAAACGGCAAGCATGGAAATTTGTGACAAACTAGAAACATGCAAAAAAATTATTCAGTTCCTAATATAACACTTTCTTTTAAATAAAACCCTAATTTTTTTCCATGTTCTGTTAGAATAAGTGAGACGCTTGGTCACAAATGACAGAAGCTTTGAGACTGTGATAAGGTCAAGATTTGAGAACATTCATATGATCTATATGTTCCTATGCTATGAATAGAGAAAAAAGCAATGGTTTTGCTCTTAAGAATACAAATCTCCTTAAGTAACTATCTCTAATCCTAAATATAAACATAAATATCTATGATTGGTGTATGGAAATACATAGATGGATCTTCACCCTCCTCTAAACTGAATGGGTCACAAGTTGGATCAGCAGCAGAAGCATCCCACAAAAATCTGTAACATAATACACACACCTACCTTATCTTTGTTCTGGGTTTTGTGTTAGTAGCTTAAAAAAAACCCCTCCCATTCAATTTCCTTCAGGTTTAGCTATTTCTAAAGCTGTTCCAGTAGGATCCCACTCATATTAACTCCTATTTTTGTTACCCTTTTAGAGATACTTGGCTTTTTAGAGTATGGCAGTCCAAGTCAGCATTAATTAATCAGATTCAGCAATGGAGCATTAAATTCACGGACTGGACTTTACATACTCTACACACTGTCACAATGGCAAATTCATGACTGACCACTTTTCCTCATCATAATTCTGTGTATTAAAGCCTGGGGACAAGGTCATGACACTCTCAATGTAGATATTCACAGGATGTGTTTAAATCAAACTCCTTCACAAGATCAACCTTATTTTGCCCCCACCTTTCCCATTTTTAAGTCGTAAGGAGACAGCACAAAGAGAACCACTACTTCACAGAAGCTTTTTGAAAGGCATTTAAAGGCTTGGATAAGTAAAATGAATAATAAACTTGTCATTGGAAAATTATGACATAAAACATTTTTTTCTGACAAAGCTAAAGCCTAAGAAAGCCCAAGTCACTCAAATAATATGTATGAAAACCTGCTGCTGCCTTTGAAAAACAAAGCGTGGAGAAAATAACATCACAGTAACAATGGATCAAAGCTCAGTGTAAGAGCTTGTAGAAGGGGAAGGTGACTTTGTTTTAAAGCAAAGCTGATTTCATTTACTCATATTGACACTCTCATACCCACAGGATTGCAAGCACTAGGATGTGTGTGTCCAGGTAGTCTGATCAGCATTCACGCACCAAGAATGTGTTTCAAGGTTGTGCGGTCAGGTTTCCTTCAATGACACAAAGGACAAGAGATAATGGCTATCAAGTCTTAATCGTAGCTCCTCTGTTCAGCTGACGTTGACAAGGGTGTGCTGGTTTTTGGCTGTGTCGTCTTCTGTACCTTTGGGAGCTGATGGTAATTAGTTTCTATCCTGTCAAATATCTGTGAGTCTTTACGATTTGCTCAGACATTTTCCTCTCAGTCTGGTTGCCCTGAAAAGCTATACAGAGATGTGTTGTGCTCTTTATGACTTGTTAGTCTAGGCATTCACATTTTTAAACTCAAGCACATATTTATAGAAGAGTATGCAGAAATATGCCTAGCTAGACCCAGCAGAACATGTGTACAAATCATACCTGTACAGTGGATCCCCAGCTATCCACACGTGATCCTTTATCAAATGTCATCATTGTCTAAAAGAGCAAGTATGCCAAAGGAAAACCTTCATATTTTTACTTACATCTAAGATGAGTATGAAAAATGTAAAAGGCTATCTCAGTTTAAATTACACTCCACTGGTTCATACCGGGATACTTGCGTGGACTGTTATGACCTGCATGTAGTTTGACCCTACTCGAATTAGCCCTCTCTAACTATATTCCCTGGCAAGCAGATCAGTAATCTCTTTGGGAGCTATCAGCTGTGTGGATAAACTTTGTGTCCTCTCCCAAAAATGTTAACTTGTTTGATATTATTTCTTTTTGTGACTTTTTTTAACAATTACTTTTAATTTCCTATATTTATATATACTTTATTATGCCTTACACATATTTATCTAGTTGAGTTCATAAAACATAAAAAAGTGGAAACCTGGCAGGGAAAATGTTGGGGTCAGAACCTGAGAGAGGAGATAGAAGAAGGCATGTATGTACATTGCAATTCATGACTTGTACACTCTCATGAACTTCAGCAAAAAAGGACCTGAATCATAAATGTGCATACACCCAACTAAGAACAACTTGCTGTGCATTTTCAGTTGGCAAATATTTTGAAAACCAACATTTTTGCTTTTTGAAATGAAAGTGGGAGGACAACAGGAGGAGAACCTACAAACAGATGATCGTTTTCAGTCTTGCTAAGTTTTCACCCTTATTCTCTGGGCTGTCAAACAGACAAAAGAACAACAGCAAGCCACAAATGATCAACTAGCCATGCCCATTATTTATTAAGTCCGGTCTCTGAACTGAAGACACTATCCCAGCTACACAGGAATAACCTGGTGTTGCAGAGCTTGCAGCTCACCATAATCCCCAAGCTTTTCAAGAGGTGGGGCTTTTGACAACCTCTGTGAGCTGAACATTTCTTGTAACTAGAGAAGGCAAACAATCCTCTCTCACACAACTCCCATACCATGTCACATCATATGGACAAAAGGAGGTGGTGTGAATTCAAAGAACAAGAAAGGTGGCTATCACTACCACAAAATTTGTCTGGATTATTTTAGGATGAATTTCGCATACAATTTGCACGTCCATTCAAATTTGTAATATAATTTGCCTAATGGTATTTTATTCAGTAACTAAAGAAAACATTTATTTCTGTTAGTGTTGTTTACCTTAATGTTAATTATTATCTTCTATTTTTGAAATTAGCAAAATAAAGTTTGTTTCCTTTTTTTTTTCCCAGAGGTTTTTATATGTATCTTCTCCCTTAGCTGTAATACCCAGCAGGTATGCTAACTCTCAAAATAGGCATTTTCAGGTTTTTTCTCACTGGAAAAAGATGAGGGTACGAGCTAGAAGGAGGGCGAAAAGGAGATTTTGGTTTTCTACTCCTTTTTGTACAGAAGTCAACAAAATGATGACTCATACTTTCAAATTAGCAGGAACAGAGAGTTACTTTTGAAGTGATATTTAATTCAGCAAATAAATCAGCTTTTGGCCAATTAAATCCATCAAATGAATCAGGCACAAATTGACATCAGATATACTGGCAGCTTCTTGTTCCATAACTTTTGTGAGCACAAGAGGAATCCTTCAAATCCTCTGTCCAGTGCAAGACATAATGAAATGCTTTATGTGGGTCCTTACACAAATCCATGAAAGTCAGTTTGGAAGCTCTTGGCCACAGTTCATCTTGTATCTGAAAAACCATGCAGCACTACCATACCACAATAGCTCTCCTGCTCTAGATGTGCTCTTGGACATAAAATAACAGTGAGTTTTCTTCCAAATCTGTCTGTCCAGCTTCTGTTTCTCATGTTTTCCTAACTGCCTGTTGTCTTCCAGCATCAATTCAAACAACTGAAAAAACATAATCCATAAAAAAACCTCTCTAGGGAGCCCCGCTTCTAATCTATGACAAATGCATGGAAATGAGCAGAGGGACGAGGCTGTATGCCAGGCTGGACTAAAATACTTTCAGCTCTTGTCAAAACAAAGCACTTTGTGTATAGTCAGGAAAAAGCATTGTGCTGTATTTTAAACAAAAATCATGCAAATGTGGAATGCAATGTTTGCTGCAAGCTTCAAATTTACCATTTCAAACCTGGATAAGAATACAGATACGGCAGCGATCACTATATTTAAAGACACGTCCTGTAGCTTTCCTAGCAGTGCTCCTGTTCGTAAGTGCCTGACCTTGGGCACAACTAGGATGAGAGCTCAGGGCTGAGCACTCTATCCCAAAATCAGGACTGATACTGCTACTGACCCTGGTAGTTAAAAAAGATGGTTAAAAATGGCTATATGAAATGTAAAGTTCAAAGTGGGAGAAAAAGATTGACCTTAAGACAAGGACATGCCAGGTGAAAAAGCCTGTTTTTAATCCACAGGAAGTTAACAATTTATTAATATTTTAGTTAAGCATCTGAGCAAGAAGGAACAGTTTAGCAAGAGGAAAATTAAAATTACCCTCGTAACGAAGTTGGAATCAGAACACCCTGGGAAGGGGAGGTTTTGAGATTTTCACCTGGATGAAATCCAAACAGGCTTAGGGTATAAAATGAAACACATTATCCCAATCAACACTATTTTTGATGACTGCAAGCCTGAAGTCATAGTTTTTTGCACAGGAACTGGTTCCAAAGTTACACAGTTAGGTAAGTGTTATCCAGCTGATGGGCCGGTAGCAGTGTAAGAGACCTTTTGGATTTGATCTAAAGATAGAGTTCTGCATACAGGCTTGTTTCACTCCTGTTTGCCACAACATTTTAACTGTCCAAATTTTGATGTTGTGCATAAGTTCTTTATTTCACATTAATCTTACACTGCCTTGTGCTGAGGAGGACTTCCAGGTAATTGGCAAACACTAAAATATTCCATCCCCAGGATAGGACTCATAGAGCATCCAAAACATTGCAATGTAAATTTCCATGGAGCTGCAGAGACTTGTTTGGGAGCAGGTAACAAATCAACTGATACCATAATATTGCATGTGCAGTGAAGCACAGCAAATAGAAAAAGGCTCTTACCCGGATTACCTAGTAATTCCTGCTGTGCAAAGTGCTTTGCATTTGTTGGGGTTTTTTTCTTCCCCATTCAGTATTGCTCATAGTGTGACAATAATATATGACTTCTCACAGTACTGCTTTTGTGTCATTTACATTCATTAGTGTCAAAGAGCAGGGGATAAGGAGCCTTGGGCGAGGGGGCTAATCATTCTTAGCACCTAAGTGAAACAACAAAATGTTCTACACATAAATATTTCTCCTCTTTCCTACCCTGTGGAAAGTCTATAAACATTTCAAAATCCCCGAGAGCTAAGTTACAACACCTAAGAACTACTTTGTGTGAAACACTCCATATTTAATTGAGACGGGCAGGAGCACCAGCTATTTCAAATGAGTTCACCGAGAGGAAGTTCACAAGGTCTTGCTTGCCACATCCACACTTCCATTAACAGCTACCCTAAGATGCCCACGGGCCTGACCCAGAATCATCCCAGTTCACCGAGTCCAGGCGAGAGGGTGGAGGAGCCTTTCGGGAGTTGTGTTTGTGGTTAGAGCAAGCCATGGGGGAGCTGTTTGCACAGGAGCTGTGGCCCTTCCCTACGAAAATCAAGTCAAGAGGAAAGACACATGCTGCAGAGTGGCAAGCGTTTTTTTCCCGGCAAGAGCTGAAACTCTTAAGGAGCTGCAGGCAAAGAAGAAAAGCTCACCGGGAGCCAGCAGGGAATGGTAATCCCCATCAGCCCTGCCACCATCTGCTGCCCTAGAAACCACTGAAGGCCTATCACCAGATTGTTAGAGCCTCTGCAAGGGTCTGGAACCAGTCACTTCAAAGGAACTGGTGGTGGCTCAAAGAAGCAACAACTCCTTGGGGACACCAGTGCAAAATTAGCTCCACAGACAGAACTCTATCATGGTGAAATATACCCTGCTATTTCCATCCAAACCTGGCCTCAAGCCAAAGCTGAGGGCTGACTGGCCCGAGGTCTCTGGCAACTCTCTCCAAAACAATGGCAGGAAAACTGCCATATGTGAAATGAAAACCCAAAATAACATGCATTGCCAGAACATGTTGCAAAGTCCTCATTTACTTAATGAACTACCTATAAGGAGCACAGAGCAAGGCACAGAGTGGCACCAGCACAGAATTTCCACAGCTGTGGAAACAACTGCGCAAAGACAAGCTGAAATGCTTTCAGTTGGGTTTGTATGATTTATCTTCTCTTCACTGAGGGTTAGGATGAGAAATAAATCCAAAAACATTTTAGAGACCACCTCTGGGTAAACAGAAAAATAGTGGAAGAGAGTCACGTCAATATTAAACCAAATTTACAATTGCTCCACAAAGAAACACCATCAAAATTCATGATATAGGACAAATCGTGTGGAGTACAGTAATAAAAACTATTCACAAGATCATATGCATTACTCTTACAAACAGTAATGAGATGTTCACCTAGATATGAGTTAGTCCCTTCACCTGCAAGCTGACAATTCAGTACCTGGAACAAATAAGCACATACCCTTTTCTGAGAAAGCATCCCTTCAGGAGGTATTCCCTTGTTTTGCTTTTTGTAAAGGGGCATTCCTACAGGCAAAAGGTGCTCTGCAGTGGTGCAGTTCACTGGGTTCTGGTTCACTAACATACACAAATAGAAACGATAAGCCGATGACATTCCTTTCACAGCACACGGGCTTCAACCTACAACAGAGCTCAAGCACCAAAAGGAAACGTCAGATGTTTTCCCTGGCAGATACTAAACTAGATGGGCTGTGGATCTGGATCTGATCTCTTACAGCCACTGCAGTGTTTGTATCTCCTTAATTATTTTCTATTTTTATATTTTTTATCATTATACATTTTCACTAATGGAAAATTCTAGGGAAAAGAAATTAAAAACAGTGAGACTTTATTTCCTGATGAGTATCACAATGGCATTATTTCCCTTGGAGGCTTGCTTTTGAGCCCAGCAAGCCAGCCAGTTTTTTATGCCATTACATAATTGGCCGTCTCAAAAAGCATAAAAGCATTTGAACAATTTCTAAATTATTTGCCTTTGCTTAGAATCATATGTCTTGGCAAGACATAACATGATGTGATGTCTCCTTCACAATCATCTAATTTCACTTTGAAAAAAGCAGGAGTTTCTCCAGATTTTCTCTCCCGAGCCGTACATTTTCTTGGCAGAATCTTCCTGGATTAAAACTCTTGTTCCGCCCTGAGTAGTTTAACTCGCAATATTTCTTAAAGTGTCTTCAATTTCCACTGGTAACTACAAATAATTACAGAAAGTTACCCACTTGCTTGAGTTTCTAAAGACGTTTTAAGGAAAAGGATCATGGGGAACAGTTTTTATCTGGTCTCTGAGTCCTTTTCCCTCACCAGTAACCACCTCATTTAATATCATTTCAGCCCTTTTATTTCTTAATTTCTTCCTACTTTTTTTAATCATAAGAGCATGTTGGAAGTGAGGCAAAGTGACAAGCCATTACAAGAATATTGGAAAACACTCCTGTTTTAATTCTGGAAATGGAGATGACCAGAGAGGAGACTTGGGAGTTTGGGTAGCCTGCACTGGGCACAACCTGCTCCAGGAACCTCCCCACCCCGGTGCAAGCTATTACTATAATTTGTGTGGGCACGGTCCACTGTCCATCCCAAAGACCTGCCATGAGATTTGTGTCATGGAACATTTTTGTTTCTCTGACACCAGATGACTCCTCCAGCCTCCCAGCTGTGAAGAGCTGGAGTCAGTTTTAATTAACTCAATGTCCTAATATCAACATTTTAATACACATCTAGTCCTCAATGAAAAATATACTTTGATGGCATCTTCTTCTGTGGGCACTGAGTGAAGGCTCACAACAAGAAGTTGCAGAGTGGAGCTGCCCCCTTCTCAAAGCACAGAATGTCGTTACTGTGTTTGATCATACTACAACCCCCAATGGAGTTACTTTAAAATTAATTTGCTGATCACAGTAAGTACAGCAGCATCACAGCAACCAGCACAGCAACCTTTGCAATACTTGCAAAGCAGCATTTGAAAACTGGAAGACAAGTTAAGGACAGTTCACGCTTCCACAGACTTGCACCGAAATAAATCTCCACTGAATGTTATTATATGCACTGTGCGTGTATCCACCTCATGAGATTCTGCTGTTGATCACCAAAGTCCCATCATGTATTGAAAATGTAAAAGCCCTAACAAAAAGTCTTACTGCACTGTACACATAAGCTTTCACAATTATTATTCACGTGATCTTCACATATAGAAAATTTATTGCGATTTATTGCAACCTTGATGAAAACTCATCCGTAGCTGAGAGTGGAAAGTCATGATGAGATGTTACACTCGTGTACTTAAGACTGTAAAAATATCCCGATACTTCTATTAAGCATTGCTTTAAGGACAGAAGTTTACAATGAACTGCCTGAGTTAATAAATCCATCTCTGCACAGTCACTGGCAGTCACGTACCTTTATAGACTGTAACTGCCCACAGAACTGTATGACTCTGCATTGCCTCGCACATCAAAGTCTTCCAGGAAAAAACTCAGCATCCCATCAGACAAATGTCTACATCAGAAGTATATAGGTGCACTTAGGCAGTGGTGGGTTTTTTTTTTTTTTTGAGTACTTGATCATAATATTCTGTGAATACAGATTATTTATACTTTATATGTATAGTCCACATATATAACTATATATGTGTATATAGTTATAGATGTGCATAAATGTTTTACATGGAGTTAGATTCCATCTTCTATTCAGTAAACCCTATCATGGTTTGTTTTATGCAGTTTATGCTAAAGTGCTGCTGCTTTTTTCCATTTTTCTCCTTTGGCAAGTGATTATATCTGAGATATAATATACATCTTCATAACAAAAGACTGGGTTTCAGCTACATGACAAAGAAGCATTTGTATCACATCCTGGGTTCAGCTCTTATATTCAAGCATTTGATGAATACACCTACGAATGCTGTATCTACAGAATCTGTGGACTTCTTTTAGTGACTAAAGGCAGCTCACCTTATGAAACTATGAATTCTTGGAAAACCTTATGAAACCCTGCAGAGTGGAGGTTACTAGGTGGAAGAGCAGTTTTTGCACTGTTGTAAATTGATCTAGCAAATGCTCTTGTAGGAAGAAAAATCTCTTCTTTGCAGAAATAATATTTACTTTCTGTAAACTGAATGAGAAAATGGATTAATGAATAAAACTAACTAAACTTTAGTACCCAAAGAGGTGTTTTATGTAAAAAAGCATTACACTGAAACAATTTTCTACTCAATAAAACCTATTAGTTTCCTTTATCCAGTTTAATGCCAGCGTCCTGGAAAGCAATGGAAAATTACAAAGTATGTTATTCACTGCATAACAACAGACCAGCTTTCAGCTGCACAACAAAAGAGCGTGAGACTGGATGAAAGAATTCACTAAAAGTTAAGCAGGAAGTAGTTAAAAGAAAATACCAGCATGTGCAATGAGGAACGTAATATTTGCAAATCTTCTCTCTATGGTGGATTTTCTGTTCTTTTCCACAGAAAGATAGCCTTTTGATTATTTTGATATACAATGCTTACTATAAATGGCATAACAGAAACAATTACCCTAATGCGAGTTACAGCCGTTTTATGAGATGACAAAAAGCAGATAAAATGTCAGCTGACACTTCTTTATGTAAGGGAGTTACAAAATTTCATGACTTATTTTTCAGAGCTAACTGTGATCAAATGTCTGCATAGGAAATACAAAGCATATTGAGGCTGCATGGAGAAAAAAACCAGAGGCTCTGCTAAAAAAACCCCAGAAAACCTAATCACAATAGTGGAGAAGTTCACAGCTTAAGTTTGGTAGCCAACTGCCAATAAAGAAAACTTGTTTTTCTTCATTCAAGTAACAATGAAAAATATTTTGCATTCTAATAGGTACAGTTCAAATAGGTAGAAAATCCCATAGATGAGTGTCTCCAAACAAGGTCTCTGAAAAATTATTTGAAATTAAAAAAAAATCCGCAGACCTGATCCAGAGCATGACTGCCAAAACCTAATAGCTTATGTTTATGGCCTTTTCCTTTAACTTCACCATAAAAAGGAATTAAAAGTCTTGCCACCTAAAAGAAATGGGACAGATAGTAGCTAGGATGAAATTTGCAGAGTCAGCCTCTGCCTCAAACTCAAACTATCACATGGGATAAAAATGTTGTGTTTCATACTCCATTCGTCTACACGCCTTGGAAAGAGTTCATCCTAGAGTGCTTCAAGCTGAGTTTAGGTCATTTAGGGCTTGTTTTTCAGGAACTAGTCAGGCAGGACTGAATTTGTGGCTACCAAGTTTGCAAATGAGGAAGAGAATAATATCGGTTAATACATTTCCTCAGAAAAACAAAACAAACGGTTCTGGAAGCCATTCTGCTGAGGCTTTGTTCATTAACGTTCATTTAAAACAATGTGAATTCCATGTCTAGTCGCCTCCCAAAGCAAAGAGCTCAACCTTGCTTTGGATAAGGCAGAGATTCAAATTTTAGCTGTTATTAATGAGCAATTCTTGTGTTCTTTTTCTCTCTAGTTTTGTGACAAACTGACGTTTACCACGTACCAAGAAGTGTGCAGATGCCCTATAGCCACGTTATAATACAGGTAACTGGCAAAGAATTTGCAAAGCAAACAGGCCTACCTCAGAGAAACCTGGCCATGATGCAGAACAATGAAGATGAAGTGTACAGGTGTCTCATTTCACACCTCATCTCACTAGTTAAATTTGACGTAAAGTCACTCTTTTCACCTTAGTTTCACACCAGCCTTTGACTCTTAACTGAATCTGTGAAGAAATGTCGGAGGATTAAAAAAAGAACTCAGAGACACTAATAAAAACACAAGCATGGAAACGGTTACTTGAACAGGGTTTACTTCAAGCAGATGTTAATTATAGAAATTACAATCTTCCATATTGGAAAGCATCCCCCAAAACTCCTGTTGGCTTCCAAATAAAACACAAGCAGTGGATTTATGTGTCTTCTTCAGTATCTGGAGTGCAAAAGCAAGCCTCTTTGAAAAGGGAAAAAAAAAAGAAAAAAAAGGTACCCAAACTTGCTCAGGTCTTGCCTAAATCAGCCATAGCTTTTCATGCCATCCGCCTATTTTTTGTACACTTTTTTTTGGATAATTCCAGAAGGAAGGAAAAAAAAAAAAAAACAACCCAAACTGATTTGGATAATAAGGTATACTCCCATTTTCCTATGCAATGATCAACGCCCATAGTTACCCCATTTAACTGACCTCCCACCTCAACCTCATGCTCCTTGTCTTCCTGAAACAGGTCTGTGTAGACAGCCAGAGCCTGTGCACAAGCATTTCTTGCCAATCACTGTCCATGGTATTTTTGTTGAGTGCAAGGCAGCCCAGTTCCCAGATCTCACATACTCTGTATTCATACATATTTTTGACTGCAACAAATTTCTTTTGTGTTCCAGACAACAATAACAAAACTGCAGTAGTCTAGAAACTCCACAAATGAGGCACATTTTTACTGTGATTTTCCTGGAAAAATAACCAAACCTCCCTTGTTCTAAATCCAGGTAATGGAGTATTTTTGTTTTCCAGCAGAACCTAGGCGTGCCAATGAAGCCATGACCCAAATGACCAGAGCATTCCATGAGGACACAGAATAAAGAGACAGAGAACTGGCAGCCCAGTTGCCTGGCCAGACAAACCAGAGAGTGATTACACGAAAATTTAAAGCAACTACATAACCAAACACTTCTGTTAACACATTTCTGATTAGCAGAAGGCAGCAAAAGAAGCTTAAAGACATCGACTTCCTCCTAAGGTCCTTAGATTTTCAAGAACATTTTCAGAACATCCAGAATTGTTATCATATCTTTGTACCCATCAGCCTCGGAGTGTGTTTTTGCTTCAGATGCAATGTATTAAAACTTTCTGTGATAGCAAACTTCAGACTGAGCACATTTTGCAATAAAAGAGCAAAAAAGTACAGACTGAAGAAATAAAACTGGCTCACTTCCCAGGAAATTACTGCATTATTAAACATGATGATGAGATTCCCACAGTCACAAAGGAAGGGAAAACATTTGAAATATATTAAAAAGGCTTGAGAATAAATTCATTGCTAGTTTAAGTGTAAAGAGCCCACTGATTTGAATTCCGCTTACTCCTTTGAACCAGCTGATATAAAGAGTCCTTGCTTTACCAATGTTCTTTCCACATAACACACGTATCCAATACAATCTATTGGCAGGACAATTTTTCCATTTTAATAGAAACCTGTAAATGCAAACAATGGATAGGGAAAAAAAGTGTTTTCTTTCATTCAATTTTATAGAGCACCTACAAATATTTCACTCATGTTTCTGTGCATGTGTCACAAATACCATGTTTCACATAACCACATGTTACACCTCTGAGCTCTTGGTGAACATAAACCTGACAAGGCTCTGATGTGGATCTTTGTACCTATGAATAGAAATATACCTTTTTTTTAATACTGTGCATCATCTACTCACTGTTTTAGAAAAATACTGGGTGCTCACTAAAGTGGAGATGACCAGCTCACTTTATCAGCACCTCACTAGGGACCACTAGCAGTCTTTGCAGTCTCATGCTCTCTCCCCAGAATATTCACAACAGCACAGCTCTGTCAGAGTCCTTCTGTTAGTCATCCATATCTTGGACGTGGCCAGACACCCCACTATGCAGGTGAAACTCGGCAGAAGTCAAAATCATCCTGGCATCCAGACAGCTACTCGTGCTCTACTTTGTCTCAACTCCAAAGCATACTGTGCAATCAACTCATTAGTGAGCAGAAAAACTAGTGAGAAGATGCAGCTTGTTCCCTGGAAAAGCAATCTTCTCAGGGATTCTTTAACTCTAAGATATGCAACAAAATCCTTTCACTCACTATGGACACAATTTTAACAGATGTGCATCTTAAAGGTAGATAATTTTGTTATTTTCACCAAATATGATGCAAAATAAGAATAAACTCACATGCCCTCTAGAACTGTAAGTTCTTAGACCGTATAGAGAGGACAGCTAGAAAACAACAGACAAGCAAAAATGCATTAAAAAGTCTTAACATTTGATTTTTAAACCAATTTGGGGAGGTAATTTATGATAATAAAGTGGCAATATTATAAACAACTTGTGTTTACTTCTATTTTTTTTTTCCAGCAAATTATAAATCCTAATGCATCTTGCCTTTCAGTTTAGCACAATTCTCTGACATATACAGCATCCGGCTCACAGTGAAAGCCCCCAGGAGTCATTCCCATGCATCTGATGACAAAGTCATTTTTTAAATTTTTTTTTAACAGCACAATATAATCTGGTAGTTCAAGTATTTGTTCAATTCCATTTTTGATAGCTACAATTTGAAATTTTGGAAGAACAAAAAGTATTCCAAATGATCCATTTATCTTTTTATATTCAAGTTACTTAAAATTACTTGAATCTTTTTCCTGTCTTTTACTTAACAATTCCTAATGACAGCTTAACCTTACAAAGTTCAGTTACAAAACAGCTTTATGTGGCTTGGATTGTAAATGAGTAAATTAATAGAGCTTATTCTCAAACAAGGTACCATCTAAACAGTAAGAAGAGCGAAAATGAGCTGTATATCATCATTTATCCTGTCATACAATAAGAAATAAACATCCAGCAAAAGAGGGCAGTAATACTCAGTGAATCCTTCTGCTTCCTTAAAAGTTGTCAAAAACAGGTCATGTGGGGTTCTACCTACTATTGGGGCAAAAAAACCCTGTATTAGCTTATATTCCACTACGTATAGAACTGCGACTTAATTTCCATGTGCAGCTGTTAAGAAACGTCCCAGAATGGCAGAGCCGAATTTCACTTCAGGGTTGCAAATATTCCCAATGAGAAGTGAGGAATATACTAATTTTTCCCACTGAACCATAGCTACAGATAAAATGAATGAAAAAAATCAGGGGGAAAAGATGCATTTGCTGGAAAGATTTTGTTGCTTTGAAAACTCTGCATAAAGACTGTACACGCCTTGCAAGGAAGACATGCAGTGGGCTTTGCAAAGCCTCCATTTCCCTTCCACAGAAATGCCATCTCAGAAAAGTCATTATTATTAGAACAATAGCATTTGCCATGGATTTTCAGGAGTCAGTGCAAAAAATGGAGTAGCACCAGTGCCAGGGGATAACATTTTCCCATCTCCCCTTCTTTTAGTGGCATTACTGAAGCATGTCAGTCATTATGGATTGCTGTATCTTCTCCCAATACTGTCCTGAAACCTTGCCTTAGAGAAACAGTAAACTGACCACAGCAAAGAGATGTGAATTCAATATATATTCTGTATATAACCTTTCATATGCGGTTAACCTAAAATAGAAACAAGAACAAACAGCTTTCAGGGAATCACCTCCTCCAGAAATTTCAGCCAATGTAAAAGTGTTGAGGTTGAGGAAGCTACTCTGTTCCACAGCCTGCTTTCATGTGGACCAAAGGGTATTGAAATAACTCTCACAGGAGTAAAAATAATACTGATTTTTTGCAAAGATGGTGCTTTTAAAAAACAAAAAAAAAGAGAGCGCACTTGTTAGTTGATGCATAAAATCTCCACCTGGTGGTGAATCCTGCCACAGCAAACTATTTTTAAGAAAAATTCCCATTCCGACATGTAACCAGTTCTTTATCATAGACAATCCCAAAACAAGTGGGGAAGGGCAGCCTTCAGCAAAACAGCACTATCATATCTCCCTGATTTTCCATCATCTTGGAAAGCTGAAGAATCCTTTCAGTTATACTGCAGCTATCAGGTGCACAAGTGACCCTCCCCAGCTGAAAAGACTTACAGAGAGCTCACGTTGCACCATATGTAGGGTAGGGTGGAAGGTGAAGTGTGCTGACTGTTGTTTCAGCTGCAAACAGTGGCGCTTCCCAAGAAGCGTCTTCTGCCGAGGCTCTGCCCTGTTGCTTGGTTTGCACGTTGGTTATTTATAGTAATTGAAAACTTTAAGCAATATCAGCTACCCATATCCCCAGGGTCCTCCAAATCATAGCATAGTTAGCTTTGTATTATCCTTGTAGGGGTAATTCTCTAGCTGCACACAATTAGTTCAGTTTTCCCCTTAATGTTGCTCGTTCTACACCCTAGAAACATTTTCTGGATTTATGTTTTCCTATGCACCTTATTAAAATGTAACGTCTCACTTGCCTAGCGTTTTCAGTAGTCTTGTTATCTAACAGCATCAATAAAAGCTTTGTAAGACGGAATAAAATCTGTGTAAAATGGACATACAAAATCTACGAAGCCAGACCCTTGATCTACAGCATTGTGCATACCATGCATCCCTTTCTATACCCTGTTCCACTGGACATTACCAGTGTTTCATAATTAGTCAATTTGGCTCATACACCTCGTAACACAGGAATGAAACATCCCCCTTTCACACTTGATAAGACTGAGCAACAGTTACAAGACTTGCACGTAGCCACAGCCTGCAGTGACTACCTGAAGGGAGGTTGTAGGGAAGCGGGTGCTGGACTCTTCTCCCAAGAAACTAGCGATAGGACGAGAGGGAATGGCCTCAAGTTGCGTCAGGGGAGGTTTAGACTGGACATCAGGAAAAATTTATTTACCGAAAGAGTGGTTAGGCATTGGAACAGGCTGCCCAGAGAGGTGGTGGAGTCGTCAACCCTGGAGGCGTTCAAAACAGGTATGGACGTGGCACTCCAGGGCCTAGTTTAGGAGTCATGGTGGTGTTAGTTGATGGCTGGACTTGATGATCTTAGAGGTCTTTTCCAACCGTAATGATTCTATGATTCTATGACCTACGGTTCACGCAGGAACAGGCTCCCGACAGCCATCCTCTGCTTCAAGCATATGACCAAGGCCTGTCGGTTTTTTATGCGTATGCATGTAAATATATAAATATATAATATATGCCTTTTCCTAAGCCAGAAGAATCATGTGATTACAGACTTTCGTGCACCATTCCCTAAAATGTCTAGGATGACCTACTGCTGATGTACACAAATTATTCACTAACCACAATACAATTCTTCTGGGCCGAAAACAAGAATTTGTTTAAACTGGACCAAACCCACCTTCTGTAAAGTCACCAATTTGCAATTTAAACACAATCAGCATCGAACCTCAAAAGTTATTTTTATTGAAACAGCAATGGATTTTTTTTTTTCCCTTTGGCGTTTAATGCTGACATCAAGGACAAAAGGACAAAAGTGCGAGTGATGGGAAGACTGCAGCAAGCCCCCAGCACCACACCGTAGAGAATTACACAACTGCATTACATCCTACTTGTTTCATAAGACATTTTCCACACGCAACGAAGATTAAAAATAGTAGTACAGCGCACTGATTAAAAAAATAATCTATGACAAAAAGGTAACGCATCCTCAAATGGCAAAATCTGTGCCGCATTTGAAGGAAATTAACAGATTTGTTTACAGAGCGACTATACAGAGCAGTGAGGGGTATTTTAAAGCAAAAGCACTGGGGAAAAGTCACTGGTCATTTCAAAATAAGATGCTTAATAACGGGATTTGGTCTCATCAGAAACACAAGTATACAGAAATAAAATTAAATACGCTCCCTATTCATTTCTCCCCTCTGTGCGCGTTCATTTGCAACACAAGTGCTTTGCAGCGACCCCCCTTTCACACGGATGGAGAAAAAAGTCCTCCAACCACTTGTTTAATTAACATATTAAAATTACCTCATTAACAATCTAAAACCCAGGTTCCCAAGAGCACTCAATGCTGTGTCAGACAAAGGGGGGAACCCAAACGTCAGTAGGATACTAATGGTATCGTGCCTGGTGCCCATTTAATTTTTTCTGCCGCGGTGACAGTTTTCATTACACTTTTTCAGCCAGAAAAGCGCATTTTGTCCCGCGGGCGCGGCGCGACGTCAGCGGCAAAGCCCCACGGCGGGCAAGTGCAGTTAAGGAGAGGCATTTTTGAAAACGTCACTTGGAAAAGGGGCAGTTTGGGGGATCAGAAAACGCGGGGGCGCGGGGTGGGGG
>WAAD01032567.1:90567-115119 GCA_013389945.1 Fregata magnificens | reverse complement strand
AGCGGCGGCGGGGCGGGCCGGCCCGGCGCGCAGCGGCGCGGAATCCCCCATTTCGTGATAGTTTCCGGCGGGCGGGCGGGCGGAGAGGGGGTGACTCATTCGCGGCGCCAGGGATAAATAGACGGGCGCCTACCTGGGAGCGGCATTGGGTTCTCAGCGCTGAGCGCCCGCAGAGCCTGAGCTGCAGCGAGAGCCCTGCCACAGCCCTGCCGGGACATGATCCTGCCCTGCGCCCTGGTGGCCGCTCTCCTGGCTGCCGGCCACGCAGGTGAGTCCTCTCCGCTCCCGTCACGGGGGCAGGAGCGGGTCCGGCCGCGGGTGAATCGTGATTCAAGCCATGGATGGGGTTTTCCTTTTTCTTTTCAGCTGCAGATGGATTTAATGATTTTTTTTTCCCTATGTTTTATATTCTTTTGTGATTTCTTGAATACCTGATACATAGTAGAAAGGATGTCAGGCCTCCGTTGGCCTGTGTGAGACAATCCAGCCCTTCTGAGGGGGTTTATTGCTGTCAGAAAACAGGGACAAATTCCTATGCTTTTCTTAATAACTATTACTTGTAGTAGCCTAAAGTGAATGGTTGCTCATTCTCTTGTCTTCCTGATAAGCATTAAACTTCAGGGCATTGTCTACCTGCATCTGAAAAATTAGCTTAGTGAGATGAGAATACTAGTGTAGCCATACAGGACACTAATCAGAGCATTTGCTTTCTTTCCAGCCAACCCTTGCTGCTCAAACCCGTGTCAGAACAGAGGAGTATGCATGACAGTAGGATTTGATCAGTATGAATGTGACTGTACAAGGACAGGATATTATGGGGAAAACTGTACAACACGTAGGTATCTTAAATCTCTTTTTATGGAAATGAAATTTGAGAATTCAGTTTCAGGATTGCAGGTTATTCTTAATAGCTAACTTACAATAATCTTTCTATCAATGCTCACAGCGGAATTCTTCACGTGGCTGAGGCTAACACTGAAACCTTCACCGAATACTGTCCACTACATTCTCACCCACTTCAGAGGAGCCTGGAATATCGTCAACAATGTTCCCTTCTTACGAGATGCTATTATGAGATATGTATTAACATGTAAGTATGAGGTCTCTCTTCTAGGCCTCTTAACTGGCAGAAGTTACTTGTAGGACTCCAGAATATTGTACTCGATTGGTCCACGTATAAAGTTAGCAAGCTAAAATGCACTAAGGCAAAAACACTCTAACCAAAATTTAAAAGTCTTAAAGTCTGCATGATTGCAGACTTGTATGAAACATGCTTTGAAATGGAAATGAATTTTGCTCTAATCTCTAATAGAATCCAGGATTTTGCTAGCATAAACTTTGCACCAAATGTTCATGTTAATAGTTGGATCTAGCCGGTAATCCAGGACCCAGTCCTGTTATTCAGTAACTGTAATCTCACTTAACATCAATAACTGATATGTGTAGAATTAGTCAATGCAACTGCTGCCAAAATATATGGAAAAGATCTGGCCTTGTGATAGACTGTACATTTTAGTCTCAAAGTATTAAAAAAAAAATATTTTTTCTTTTCCAGCAAGATCACACTTAATTGACAGCCCACCAACTTACAATACTGATTACAGTTACAAAAGCTGGGAAGCTTATTCCAATCTTTCCTATTACACAAGAAGTCTTCCACCAGTAGGACTTGACTGTCCAACACCAATGGGTGTTAAAGGTAAGGAATAAACCAGATGTGTAATGTTCACTTCTAGGAATTTCTGCTTATCTTATCCTCTTAGAAAATACCATGAGACCTGCTTGTCTATAACCTTTTTTCAGTGTAGTTGACTTTAAGAATAGCCATATTTTGGATACACTGTGTAAAGACCTAAAAGATAACTATTTTGGTTCTCATTATTGAGTCACATGCTAAAACCAGGGAATTTAGAAGTTTCTAATAAAATCAAGAAAGTGAGCATAGAAAAGGAGGTAATTCCCCTCATTTGTATGCTGCTATCCTTCAATAATACATTGAAAGTCTTACGACTTCTTGTTAGGAAGAAAATTAAGTATAGCATAAACATAGTTGTCATGAATATCTCACTATTTCTTTCTCTCGCAGGTAAGAAAGAGCTCCCAGATTCAAAGCTGATTGTTGAGAAGTTTTTGCTAAGGAAAAAATTTATTCCTGATCCACAAGGCACAAATATGATGTTCACATTCTTTGCCCAACACTTCACTCATCAGTTCTTTAAGACAGACCACAAGAAAGGACCTGGCTTCACTAAAGCTTTCAGCCATGGGGTACGATCATAGCTCTAACTTGAACACAGCACTTAGTTCTTAGGAGCTACTGAGCAGCTAGAATGGTATCTTACAGGTTGTCAGGGTACGCAAACACTGGTGCATGTACTGTGCAACACTGTTTGCCCCAAGCGGGTGGGCTTACTGCTTCTGTAACGTCTTGTTAGGCAAAATTCCAGCACTCGATAGCATCTCTTCCTGGGTCAGAAACGCTTGTGCAAAGCATGCGGTTCTGTTTAAAATATCTGCACAGTGATCTGTATGACTTTTTTTTTTTTTCTTCCCAAGAATCTGTTTTCACCTAAAGCATGTTAGATAAGTTCTGGATACTCACTGGCTCTGGACTCTTTCTGTCAGTTGTAAAGAGCTGTATCTGGCACTGTAAAGTATCTTGTGTGCTGCTAATTGAAGAGACTTAGTTGAAAAAAAAAAAATTCAAAAGCAGACTTGGATTTAGGATCTTTACAAAAGAGGCAGCCTTTGGACAAAGAGTTCTTCAATATAAGTGTAGTGTGTATGTCTAAAACAGAAAGCTATAAAATATGTGCATATATACAGAGAGCTGTCTGCATAATAGAAAGCTGCTGACACTTTAAACAGAGTCCTCTTAAATTGCCAGTCAATTTAAAAACTTGCTCTTATGCAGAGATGGCTCCAGCTGCCAGGAAATAATTTGGCTTCAACTTAAATATCAGTGCATGATACTTAAGGTAACAAGAATATAATTATAAGGTAAACATCTAAGGGATGAGTTCCTACTGGCATCCATAGAAGTGGGACCTATCCTAAGACAGCAAAAAAATGCAGCTTGGCTTCATGTTCCAAATGCTCTTATTTTATAGGTTGACTTGAACCATATTTATGGAGAGACTCTGGAGAGACAACTTAAACTGAGGCTTCTAAGGGATGGAAAGCTAAAATACCAGGTATGCCTTGCCTCAAAATTCCTGCTTTCTTATTGGATGACATGTATTTTCTAAAACTAGCACTCTGTGCAAGGTGTAGTTGATCTAAAGTATAAGCCTAAAGTTGGTACTAACAGAATCAACACAGCTTAACTCGTAAGCATCATAGCTTATGACTCTCTTGTTTTGCTCTTTTTCCCTCCCCCGGCAGATGATTGATGGAGAAATGTATCCACCAACAGTAAAGGACACTCAGGCAGAGATGATCTACCCTCCTCATGTACCTGAACACTTGCAGTTTTCTGTCGGGCAGGAGGTGTTTGGTTTGGTCCCAGGCTTGATGATGTATGCTACAATATGGCTGAGGGAACACAACCGGGTCTGTGATATCCTGAAACAGGAGCATCCAGAGTGGGATGATGAGCAGCTGTTCCAAACTACTAGACTCATACTGATAGGTGAGTGTCACTTTCACTACATGCAACTCTAACCTTCTCTTGAGCATGACACTTCTACTCACCTACTGCAGCTGCAGTAGATAATGTAGTAAGAGGAGAAGCTATTACTTAAGTTGGTGTGTGAGGGCATACATCTGAGCCTGCATGACCTGTCACTGGGATTGTGTTAAGATACAGCTTCCTCCCAGCTATGTTGAAGAAAGAACTGAAGAAAACTGAGCTAAATGATACTTAATTCCCTTATCTAAGGGAAACAGAACTGAAAGCAGTGAAATGGCAGGAAGCTAAGGTTTGTTTCTCAGAGAGAAAGCGTGTGAGGCTAGATGACCTCAGACTCTCGGATTTTGTGGGTTTTTTTCCCCTGGGGTTGGGTCAGTTCAGGTATGCTTTAAAAGAAAGGCTGTGATTAAGTCTGAAGTTATGTAAGATGTAATTCTACGTACTTCTCCTCCTGTCTAATTATCTGTTCAGTGGTATTTTGTTCTATGTAAATGGTGATGTACACTAAGCTTGAAAAGACCTTGCCCAAATGGTGACTGAAACAGTAAACCAAGACAATTTTATTAAGCATCTTGGAAGCTGAGAGCTGCTTTCAGATAGCAACTTTCTTCATTATCCCTTGCCTCTATCCGAGAGAGTATTGTATAACTGAACAGAACGTAGATACTGATGTGTGCTGTTCTGTGGAACATACAAGGAAGTGTATCTTGGCGGGGAGGGGAAAGCAGGCTATAGAAAACACTTCTCTACCACAACCAAAAACTCTTGGGATCTTAAGTACTGATACACCCCTTACTCTTAGTCACCTAAAATATGTGAATAATTTTCTATAGGAGATAACAAATACTTCAACATTCTGTTATCCAAATCACTGTAGTAGTCTTTTTTTTTTTTTTGAACAGTTCAGAAATGGTATTTTTCTCTCAGAGCAGGGTAACCACCTAAAGTTTCTCAGGGAACCAGTATCAATATTCTCCTCTGTTTTACTGACCAACAGGAGAAACAATCAAGATCGTTATTGAGGACTATGTGCAACACTTGAGTGGCTACCACTTCAAACTCAAGTTTGATCCTGAGCTGCTGTTCAACCAGCGATTTCAATACCAGAACCGAATTGCAGCTGAATTCAATACTCTCTACCACTGGCACCCACTTCTGCCTGACACTTTCCAGATACATGACCAGGAGTACACTTTCCAGCAGTTCCTCTACAACAACTCTATAATGCTGGAACATGGCCTTTCCCATATGGTGAAGTCTTTCTCCAAGCAACGTGCTGGCAGGGTAGGTACTTTCCCAAGTCGCTAGTGAACCAACAGAGACAAACTGGGGGTGGGACAAGGGGGTAGAAAAAAGCTATCCAAAACTAATCATATACTACAAAGGCACAACTTCCTCATAACTCTTACCTGGAGATCTTACTACTTTTCATCTTTATTAAATAGGTTGCTGGTGGGAAAAATGTTCCTGCTGCAGTACAGAAAGTAGCAAAGGCTTCAATTGACCAGAGCAGACAAATGCGATACCAGTCCTTGAATGAGTACAGGAAACGCTTCATGTTGAAACCATTCAAATCATTTGAAGAACTTACAGGTAACAGTTTTCATCCTTTCTAACAAACAAGGCCCTTTTCTTAAAATGGCTAACAGTCCTGCAACACTATTACTGGACTTGAACAGGATAGTGTTGCAATGAAAATAGGTTGGGGTTTTTTTTTCCCACTTATGGTTTTTACTCATCAATAATTACAGGAGAAAAAGAAATGGCAGCTGAACTGGAAGAGCTTTATGGAGACATTGATGCTATGGAGCTGTACCCAGGCCTTCTTGTAGAAAAGCCACGACCAGGTGCCATCTTCGGTGAAACAATGGTGGAGATTGGAGCACCGTTCTCTCTGAAAGGACTGATGGGAAATGCTATCTGCTCCCCTGAGTACTGGAAGCCTAGCACCTTTGGTGGAAAAGTGGGCTTTGAAATAATTAATACTGCCTCCTTACAGAAGCTCATCTGCAACAATGTGAAAGGCTGTCCTTTCACTGCTTTCCACATCTTAAATCCTGAACCCACAGAGGCAACAATCAATGTTAGTACCTCAAAAACAGCAATGGAAGATATCAACCCCACACTACTACTGAAAGAGCGATCTGCTGAGTTGTAAAAATCCATCTATTTATTTATTTAACTATATAATTTATTCTATTTATGGCTTAAAGTGTTTAAAAACAAAAAAACTTGAGTATCTTTATTGTGGGGGTTGCCCTAGATTCCTTACTCAGGTAAGGCTTCCATTTACAAAAGGGATTTTCTGTGTTTGAGCTCTACGGTAGTGAATCCCTTGTTTAAAGTCTTCTGTAACAGAACTATGTATTCCAAAGTGGACAAAGGTTCCAACTTTTTTAATGTTGTTTTAATACTTGACAAAAGGGTGTTGGTGGGTTTTTGTCTTTTCACTTGATAGGTCATATAACACTACAAAAGCAAGTTATTGCCTCAGCAACTTCTTAAACTTGAAAACAGGCCATTGAACTAAAAGTACAAAAAATTTCACTTAATGAAAACTGCCAGAAAAGATTATAAACTCGGTATGAGCACTCCAAGACTAACAAAAAATACATATACTTGAGACTCACTTATTTATGTAAAGTCAGAAAATGTATTGCATTTATTGTTGTTACTACCTCTCCCTCATTGCAAATAAGGCACTTTGTATAGTAACTTATATGTTTGTTTTTATGTGTAAATCTGCTTTCATGTGGCATTATACTTTTTTTTAATTTATTTAAAGAAAATAGAACTTCTCTTGGATCCTATTTGTTTTTGAAGCATATGTCACAGAATTATTATTTGTGTAAGAGGATGATAATAAGGTACTGAGCTTAGAAATAACTGACTGTCAGGCTGCAGTACAAGGCTGGTTGTATTTTGGTACAGATGTTTTATTGTGCAAGTTTGGGGAGGTCTTAAACTTAGTCCAAAGTATTGGTATTCTTTTCATAGCTGTAGTTCTCTGGTCTACTTGATAATATAAATTTAATCTGTCACTTTAAGGACAAATGGACAGTGTAGCTTTAGTTAAGGATGTGACTATAGTATAGCTTTGTGATTCTAAAACACAGATTATTGGGGAATAGTGAAAACTTAGCAGCTGTGTGAGCATACACAGCAGAGAAATGAATACAGAATAGATCTAGCAAAGCTTCAAGGCACCAAGACTTGAAGGTAGCTTATGTCTATGTACACAAGCTGTACTGATGACTTATAGTTCTATTTATTGTGGGGAGGAGGGATAATGTTTTGTTTATAACTTATAAACAGAGGCATTTTAAGTGGCTTAAGCTTAAATAAAACTGGCTAGCTAGCACTAAATCTCCTAGATGTATTTGTCTTGATCCAGCACTAAAACATCTAGTCTCATCTGGGCACATGAAAGGTTACACAGGATCTTGTACCAGCACTTCAAACGTTGCATATAAGGGTATCTTTTTTTAATTTCTAGAGAGGAAATGTAGAAGATGATCTTCCCATAAAAACAGCTGGGGAACTATAGGTAAAAAGAAAAAGTCACTTCAGACTGGAATAAAGCAGCAACCTGGTATTCTGTGCCTCTGCCCAAAATTCCTTGACTACTTGTGGAAAAGGACTTGAGTTTTAGATTTCATCTGAATCTCTCAAACATTTGTAGAGGCTCATGCATTGTAATGGCTATGGCAGTAGTGTAGTTTGACTGTGACTTCTGTTTCTGTTGATTTGTTTAGCGACACTGATTACCTTATGCTGTGTAAGTTTGTAATTGTTAGCGTGAATAGCTGAATCAAGATCTCCTATAGTGATCAATACCAGTGGCTGATTTGGAGTGGTCCTTGGTATGAATGCTTTGGGAGAAAGAAGGGCATTTGTTTTCCTTTTTCTATATTTGAAGCATGAAGAAGGGAAAAACTTCAATAACCTTGTATTAAAAGGTGGTCAGTACTGTATATGCTAATAAGTGAAAACTGCTTGGATGCTTGTTAAAATATGTAACTGTCATTCAGATCCATCTTTGGAATACTCTTCTTCAGAGCACCCTTCTGCCATTAACGAGGAAAAGTGTTTGGCTTAGAGTCAAAGGGAGACAAGTCTGGACAGATCTAGTTGTTTTGGGGTAGGTAAAGAGGAATTCCTCAGACCATGTCACTAGAGTTAAGTTATAAGCTGCTTCAGAAAGGAATCGTGTTCACTCTGCATTTTGTATTCTGCAGCCACATTTCAACAGTCACTTATCTGTGACCCAACCTGCTGGCTTTGGCTGGGTTCAAGTTGCTCATGATAAATGTGTATGTTTGAGATTATTTATTTAAAATTCTGTGAATTGTTTTTCATTTTATTTTTGTAGGACAAGAATGTTTTTAAAATGCAATTGTTTATATAAATAAATTGAAAACATTACCTGTATGGGCTCACTTGCTTGTGATTTCCTTTAGCAATATTTAGTATGAAACAATTCTTTCATCTTATTTGCCACTCAAGATTAAATGGAGAATTCTGGGGAATTATTAACAGCACTAAATTCTCTTGTATATCAAACCTAAGCTGCCTGCAACTTAAATCATCCATATATGGTTATTTTTTTCCCTTTGGTCACCAATGAAAAGGGAATTCACTATGACATCCCTTGAGAAGCCAGCTGCTATTCACCATAGTAAAGATGCCAGCAATGCTATCTCTTGAGTAACCAGGTGCTTTAGAGGGAGGGTACAATATTGGAGTTGCACAACACCAGGTTGGTGTAACCAACCTCCCTTCACCACCATTGAGTGGTAAGACTTTCCCAAGCAAGTCCATAGGCATTTCTCTTCAAGCTTAGGGGAAACTGCTTTGGGATACAAGCACCTGCTGGACAAGGTCTTTGCACTTGAGCATGTTTTCAGCAGTGGTAACTTGTTCCTGTTGTCAGACAGCAAACTCTGGAGCTGTGACAGCCACTTATTCATTGACTTCATTCCCTCTGCACAAGGGTCCTACTTTGTTATCTTTATCACAGTTATTGACTAACTTTGCAAAGAGTGATGTAGCTAGAAAGATGGGTAATGGGGCTAGGACAAGAGCAGTGATGTGCTTAATAAAATCAGAGGTAGGAATTGCACGAGTTGGTGCAATGTTGTTCTCTTCTACAAAGTGCGCCTCTGAGGCTACCCAGTCCCTTCCCTACATTTTCGTCTCTGGTAAGAAATGAGGGGAAGCTATGAAAGAGACAAGCGAGGGGATCATGCACCTTGTACTGCCTCAGTCAGCTCCTACCACCTCCACCCAGCCACTGACCAAACGTCACCTCCAGCACCCTTCTGCGCTCAGCCCCCCGCTATCATCCCACTGTTGAGTGTCTCCAATACTGCCTCATCCCGATATTGGTGCCCTATCCTCTCGCAGCCTCTTCCTAGTGATCAACTCCATAGCCACAGTCCCTCACTCAGTCACCTTCCTTCCAACCACCCAAAATCCTGTTTGGTCCAAGGCTCGTCCCTGTGACCCAGAGCTCTATATTCCCAGTGATGCTTCAGCCCTGGGAATATGACAGTCCTCCTGCCTCTGCGCTATAGCTCCTTTCCATCTCCACCAGTGTGCAGTTCCCTTATATTCCTATTGTACCCAGGCACTTAAACACCTCCAGCAACTCCCCTCAGCTCAACTTTTTTCTTTAACCAGTCAACTCGTTTGCTCTACAAGTTAATTCATTTCTGACATGTTTCTGTTTTGAGGGGAAGTTGAGCGAGGGAGCAAGTGAAGACGAGGCCAATCGCTTCAGCAGGAGGAGGAGGACAGACTTGGCCACTGCCGCCAGGATGGCAAGGCGCTGCGCAGGGCTTCTCACAGCAGTGAGAAGGCAGCAGCGAGGTCATCCATGGAGAAGGTGTTTTTGGGTGACTGCTGCCCTAATTAGGGAAGGGCCAGTCCGGATGGATTCAGCGCACGATGGATGAGATATAGCTTGATCGTGGAGGAGCTCCTCCTTCGCTCTGAGCAGGGGCATGTCCTGATGATACAAAAGGCAAGAATGTTCCTCAGAGGAAACCTGCCCTGTGAAATACTTGCTCTCCAGCCTGGGCTGAGGTAACTGTTTCACCCAAGGCAATGTGGTAAAGGAGGGGGGCTCAGCGTTTAACTCATACTCTTGGAGGGAAGTCCATCAAGGAGCACGAGAGCTCCGTGCTTTGGGAGCAGGTCACCGTACACCATCACCTTTACCAAGGGCTTTTGCCGTACATCATTTGCTCACTTACCCACTGCGTAAGAGGTCTTTACAGGTGCTGAGTCGGAGCCCCGTGGGCATCTGACCAGGTTTATTACTTCTGATACACTCGCTGGAGGTGCACTGACCATTACGCTGGAGCACTAATGCTCCCAAGGCAGCTGCTTTACCCAGATTTCAGGAGACATTTCTATCACAAGCGGCTTCTGCTTTGCAAGAAAACACCCCTTCAGCTTTTGTCATCAATCCAGAAAAGTCAACAGGTAGTTTGACCAATCTGCAGGAAGGGTAGGAAGGAGAGAGAGAACCTGGGTAGAGGGGAATGGACACATCACTTGTTCCTTGCCTGTTCACTGCTACTGAAATAGGTGAACAGCTCTGGAAAAGCTTATTGCAAAGATGTGCTGTTTCCTTTGGAAGACCAGAAAGGAAAAAACCTGCAAGTTGTAAGAATATATATAGAGAGAGGACAGAAAGGAGCAGGCTGTAGCTATGTACTCTAAATATGGAAAAGGAGGTGAATGGTGAGATCCTAAACTTTTTGCTAAAAGGCATGAAAAGAGCCACACAAGGCAGAAATGCAGTAGCTTCGCAAAGAAACGTCATACGGAAAAAACTCTCCTCGGAAAGAGCTGAGTGCTCCTCTTCCTTTAATCTGGAGTCTTAGTTTGGAAATAACATTATACTGAGAGGCAATGTGATTGGTTTCAAATTGTACTTTTTTTCCTCTGATACTTATTTTTTAAATTTAGTATAAAATCTCCTGTGACTCCTGTGCTTACTTTGTAAGTCCAGACATTTTCATTAATATTTGCAGGAGACTGATCACCATCAAAAAAATAACCCAACCACTACATTCCTCCTCTGCCATACAGGAGCAAGACAAACAAGAAAGTAGATGTCAAGAAAGTGAGGAGGAAAAAGGTAGCACAAGAAATTCATAAATTTTCCCTTCTGAGATTTTCTTGGCTGAAAATCCTGAGACCGCGCTGAAAATCTCAGCATTCACTTACAGCCACGCTAAAGCTTGAGAAACCAGACAGTCAGAGGTGGCCTGGGCAAGTTGGGAGCTGAGCACCATCAGTAGGGAGAGGATATTAAAGCTTGTGAGATCTCACTAGTTTACCATTGAGAGAGGGCAGGGTACAAAGCACCCAAGGTTTGACTCATGCTGGTTGCTTCTCCTCAGTTCTGGGCAAGCCAAGCCATTTTATCCAGTGGGTATTAGCCATCAGATAGAAAGCAAAGCACAGAAACCCCAGATCTGGGGGAAGGCAGCAAATAATGTTCAAAGCATCTACTTTCAAACCAGCCCACTGCATACCAGCTGAGGATCTAGCCCATTGCAGGGCACATCTACAGAAAGTTGAAAATACATTGCATCTTCTAACCAACTGTAATCTTAATATTCTTTTTTCTTTTAATTGGTAGCTGTTACCAGAAAGGCACTGGGGAAATACAAAGTGTCACATGACTAGGAGCATCCTGCTTGCAAGTGTCTCAGATCTTTACTTAATACAGTAGCAAAGTAGTAGTTCATGCTTCTGTCTCAGGATAAAACCAAAAATACTCACAAAAAGTAAAGGAGGATCCTGCAGGAAATGCATTCTTGCTCTGCACTTTATTTTTTCACGGTAACCAGGTGTAGCTCATTACTTCAGGCTTACACAGTAGTGGATATAGGTGTGTGCAAGCATCCTTGTTCAAACCTGCCCTGCTGACAGGTAATTTTAACACCCATTCATTTTCTGCAAAAGGACTGCATTTGTGGTAGACTTTTCTATGAGAGCACCTGAAACTTTTTAAACACAAACACACCAAAATGGGCAAAAAAGTGAAAGCAATGACCATCACACTGAGCACTATGGTGCAGAGGGGTGGCAGTGGGAGAAGGCATGTTCCCCAAGCGGCACGTTGTCTCATCTTGCTTTCCCCTATACCGTGAAGATCTACCCAAAGAAAATATTTTCATAAGCATTCATCAAGGAAACATTGTGCAAGTCATACTGGCTTTAGAGTAATGCCATAACATGGGGCTGCTAATAAGGATATTTCTGAATTTGTGCTGGCAGGTCTTCGGAGATGGGAGGTGAGACTGAGACCTTGAGAAGCAGCACAGCTTTGGTGTAAAAACCCAGCTCCGTGAGGCTGCAAAAGCATCAGTTTTTCAATATGATTCTAAGCCCCAAAAAGCTTCAGTGAACCATGACAGAATAACAAAACACAGCTAAAAGCCATGACACTGACTCCAGATGCCTTCTCCAGCACCTTCAAAACGTTACCCTGAGAACTGACACAATGTGATATCCTTTCAGTTGTGGCTTTCGAGCCTGTTGCCTAGACAATATTAATTAGTCCTGCCTAACAAATAATGGCAGAGTTGCTAGGTAGCAGTCATAGGTAATAATTAAAACAAAACTGCGTTGAGCTTGCTCGGCTGTGAAATACTAGTTCTTACAAAAGGCTGGGATATAACACGAGATGATCCAATCGCAACTTATAGAAGCTGTTAAAAAGGTATTATGTCCAATGAGGCAGGGAAGTAGAGACCATTCCATGTAAACCAGGGCTGAGATTTTTATAGCGCAGAGAATTTCAGTGAAAGCAGAAAAAAAATACATTTCTAAATTAGAAATGGACTGAATTTTCTCAGTGTCCAATAAATGGATAGCATTTCAGACAAATTCAGGATGTATTTCTGGCCCCAGAATAATAAAACCAGCTTCTTTTCACTGTTTGCTAGGTGAAATGTTTTACTGTTTGTCATAACTGACCCAGTCTTAATAGTAAACAAAAGATTTCCCAACCTGACCATGAAATGAAAGGTCCTTTTACAGATCAAGTAAAATATATAAAATCATCCCAAAAGCAAGCTGGCATTGCTGTATAGTGAATAAGCTTGGATGTTGTCAATAATCCTCACTCTATATCAGAAATGTTTTTCATTCGATTATAAAAGCTCTCCTACTCAGTAGATGGAGTTGGATAAAACACTGTACTGAAGTTTCCACTAGTTCTTCCTCAATCTGAAGAAGGAAGAAGGTTGCTTGCCTCATTTTGAGGAAAATTTAAAAAGCATATGACAACTGCCTCGCCCCCCGTGAAGACTAAGTTAAGTATCTCCCATAACTACAAAACAAACGTCAGAACATCATTTAACGAGAGATGAGACTTAGCAGAGCCTGGGGTTTTGGTTTCTGCAACTCTTTGGCACTTCTGAAAGCATCTCTGGAGATCTTCTGTTTGATATTGAAGTCCAGGTCTCTCCCAGCGTGCTGGCAAGTGCTCACTTAGTAAGTAGGTGCCAAATAAGTAAGGCTTTTCAGTTAAAATATCACTTTACAGAATCACAGAATCACAGAATGGTAGGGGTTGGAAGGGACCTCTGAAGATCATCTTGTCCAACCCCCCTGCTTGAGCAGGTTCACCTAGAGCAGGGTACAAAGGACTGTGTCCAGGCGGGTTTTTAATAAGATATAGAAAAAATAAGATATAGAAAAAAATAAGAGCAGGCAATGGTTTACCAGTAAGCCAAGATCAATAGTGTTTCACAGACTAATTTTTAAAAGCAACAGCAAAAATAAAACCAACCAAACCATCAATTTCTCAAATGAAGGCTTTGTGAATAGGGAATTAAAATCTCCAAGGTTCCTCATTTTTTAGGAAGATGATTTCCTCTTTAAAGTCACTTCCTTGGTCACCCTTGGTTGCCAATATTTCTCATAACTCCCTTTAAACCTTCTATGCAAACAAGTGAACATTTACCACTGTCATCTTAAATATTTGCTTATTCGATAATCAGGTCTACAATGACTTCAGCTATCACATCAAATTTGACATTGATGAAGTTGCACATGATTTGAATAACGTTGTTCTGCTGCGAACATCATTTACAAAGTTTATGTCCTTTCCTAGGAACAAGGGGCAGCTATTTTAGCAGTACTTTCCAGTCTCCATCTTCAGTGGGATGCAATGGAAAGACAGGTGCAAAGCCATTTTCCTACATAATTTGTTAGGGAACTGAAAAATCTGCAGGCATCATTAAACATAAAACAGCACCTTGGGATACTTAATAGTATGAAACAGTCTGAAAAAACTGTTCTGTAACTGCATATCAGATTTAGAACAGAGTTCTGAAAAATGAAAGAGCTTATCTGCATCTCCTGACTTGCAAAATGGACAGGGAAGCTCACTAGAAAAGGTTCCCATGAGATTTCTGTCACTTCTGCTTTCAGTCATAGTGAAATACTACAAGACCAGCTTCTAATACAGGATTTTTTTACTACTTTTTTCTTCTTCTTCTTCTTCACTTACATACCAGGAACCAGAAGACAGACTGAGGAACTGTTTGCTTTAGCACTTTCATAACGGTTGGTCTGAGAAAAAAATTAGAGAGAAGGATGTACTACTCCCCATCACATTAAATCTGCTTGCTCATTCTCAATAACTATGAAATTTACTGGGAGAACTGGAAGTCAGAAAAATATGTAAATTTTCTTGAGTGACTAATAAAATTTTTTTTTTATTTGCCTCTAGCTCCATTTTCACGGGAAGGTCCTTCCTTTAGAAAATACATTACATTACTTATGATTCAGCACATGAATGGGTAGGCAACATGGGAGATTATGAATAAGATTCCTTATTATTAAATGGCCATAAATGTGCCCACTTGAATAAAGCTTTGAAAGAGAAATCTGTAATCAGATTTTAGGCTAGTCTAGATTTGTGTGACTTGCACAAAGCCAGCCCCACCTTCCAGTTCACAGTCACGCTTGATTCTTCTCAAACTGGGTCAAGTTCTCCTTACTCCACTATTGATGTTGAATAAAAAATAATTTAATCATAGCATCATAGAATAATTAGGTTGGAAAAGATCCTTAAAATCATTGAGTCCAACCACAAACCTAACACTGCCAAGTCCACCACTAAACCATGTCCCTAAGCACCACATCTACACGTCTTTTAAATACCTCCAGGGATGGTGGTGTTCCAATGGTTGTTCCAATGCTTGACAACCCTTTCAGCGAAGCNCTCAATGTCTTTCTTGTAGTGAGGGGCCCAAAACTGAACACAGGATTTGAGGTGCAGCTTCACCAATGCCTAGTACAGGGGGACGATCACTTCCCTAGTCCTGCTGGCTACACTATTTCTGGTACAAGCCAGGCCTTCTTGGCCACCTGGGCACGCTGCTGGCTCATATTCATATGATTAAATGCACACTTTCAGTTCCTTAACAAAATCCCCTCCTCATTTCCCTACTGCACTCCCTGTTTCTCATAACCCTTAGGGCACAGACTCCAAGATGATAAGAAGTAAAGTGCATTTACTTGAAAAATGAGCTGCATGAAAGTAAATTTTTTCTGAACATTTTGCTTTTTAGCTTATTTTATTCAGCCAGTTTTTACCAGTCTAAATCTAGCTAAAAGCCTGCATTTTCTTCTTTTAGCTGCAGCCTATATCTGTTCCAGTTTTTGTTCTCTACTGGGAGGAGGTGATCTATAGCAATTTGACAATCAGGCGAGGACTGAAGCCAGGGTTGAACATAGATTTTTACTGAGCACTGTCCCAGTGATACAAGCTTACTGCTTGCTTGTAAGCAATGTGGAAATTTGGATCGAGATCAGCCTAACAATGTCCGAGTCGCATTTATTATCAGAAGGTGAAGGTGATCAGCTGGAGTCTTCTGCAGGGATGCAGACTTTGGACATGTTACCTCAATCTCCACATCTCACAGCACATTGCAGAAGACTTTGGTATCAGTTCAGCAGAAGGACCCACAATAGTAGTGAAGTAGAAAAATAAAGATTTTCTTTTCTGTACTGCAAAGTGGGAAGACATCCTTCCTGAGTAATGGAAAGCTGTCTAGCAACTCAACTTTTGCTGGAAGTGCTAATAGCCATGCAGCACCTTCTTTGCATATGGCATGTTCTTGTTATTTAGAAGATATGAATTTTGCATGTGCCTGACTGAAATAAAAATCTCATGCTGATGTTCACTTACCAGAATAACTACTTAAATTTCATATACCAGCAAATGTTATCAGATTATTTTTGCGGTATATAGGTATTGCAGGTAACAATGACTTGGGCAAATGCTTTATGTGTGATTTGCGATACAATAAGCAATGAACACAACTAGCAATGGTAGAATCAGAGGACAACTCAGGCTGGAAGGGACCTTGGAGCTCTCTGGTCCAACCTCTGGTGCAAAGCAGGGGCAGCTCTGGGGTCAGACACCAGGTCTTCAGTCCATGCCAGGTTTGATTAAGGTGTGTCTCTGTTTTTCTCAGCATTATGGGTACCTTCATTTCTACTATAAAATACATACTACAAAACTACTACCCTGCCCTAAAGGTATTTTCTGTCTTCAGACCTATTTTTAAAAAGGAATATGATGACCATTCCTAATGGAAAGGGAGAAGACAAATCAACCGCAGATGGGAAACTTCCAGGTTTAAACCAGGACTACAAAAATGACCTCTGTAAAAGCTGCCCATTGATCCAGAGTTCCTCAGCAGATGTCAAAGACAACGTGTATACACATACGCACGTGTGCATGCACATGCCTGCATCCTAAAGACATGTTATCCCACAGGCAGGAGTGTGCATTCGTGTTCGGGGAATGCAGCAACACACCAAGGAGAAGTGGCAGAAGGAAACAGTCTAATTTTTGTGCTACATTTAGGGCTATTTACTGCCCTGGCAAAACAAAAATCAGTTGCAAAACCAGTTTAACTGTTTTGTGTTTATTGCTTTGTGAGGTAAAAACTGGTGTGCACCTCTGAATCTAATTGTAAAAGCTATAATAAACATCTTCCAAGCTTTAATATTCATGATTTAAAATACTCCAGAGCAGCATATGATAAGATTTCTTTTAAGCTTCTTTTTTAGCATTTACACAAGAATATATCATAAGAAAAAGAACAATAGTAATTTAGAATAGAGCATAACGTAAGAATGTTGCAATGAATATATTAAAGTTAATGTTTAAAAGAAATATAAACCTATTAAGATAAAGAAATGCATATTAGGCAATAAACGGCTTCAGCCCTATTTCACAATGATATCAGAAGTTAAAACAGGTGAAATTAAACCAATTTTAAAATAAATATATGAGTGATAACAGGGGCCTACAACAGAAAAAATCCATGAAAGGGCAGAGCTAAGGTTCCCTTGGCTGAGTTTAACATTTAGATAAGCAACACAGTATTTGACTCTCTTTTTTTTTTTTTAACATATTTCCAATTTACTTACAAAATCCCTACATCACTAGCCAATTTTCAACCCTCCCATCAATGTAGCCCTTAAACAAAAAAGCACTGTTTGCAGACACAATAATAAAGTAGCTCTTTTCAGACACTATGGGCCGCGGTCAGCGCTGCAGAAACTCGCTCGCAACCTGTTTCAAGCTGGGTCCTGGACTTTTCCTAATCTCATACAAAAGCATCTTTAACGGGAATTTTATTTTGCTTAATAATATTAATCGTATTGAGTGGACTCATGATGAGTAAGGAGTGGACATGCGGAGCCACATTCATTCAGAACTGGAAGACACTTTTTCCCCCTCCATAGAAAATATGAGGTTGTTTTCACCTCTTTCTGGGAAGCAGGGAAACATCTCCACTTAAGCCCAGTGGAAATTTTTGGACAAATCTGTCTTTTGTTGGAATGTAATATTTTTATGGAAACAAGCCAAGTTCAACTAAACCATCCTTGGGAAATATTTCTCAGGCCTAGCAAGGAATTTCTTGGTCAAAACACAGCTGAGACTTTCCCCCTCCCCTCCATTGGACAGATAACGCAGAGGTTTACCCTCTCACGGAGGCCCTTGCGCAAGTGCTCGGGATAAGCTTTTGCAATGCCTTAATCCTCCAGGTAAGTACATTAACTACCAATAAGTTCACTGTTGCAGGATCACTCTTTCCCCGCTGATTCCTTCCTTGGTTTTTCATTTTAAAAAAATACAACTTTAAGTTTCCATTTCTCTTCCACCATAAAATGGGAGAATTTTTGTAGGATGACAAATCTTTTCCTGCCTACCACTAGTCCATGCAAATGTTTTCTCACTTCATAAGCGGCCTTGTACTTCACAGAAAGGAATTTGTCTGCAAAAGCAGCTTTCCTGGAAAAGCAAAATAACCAACTTTAGCACAAATGCTGATTTTTGGATCAAAAAGTTAATGAGACATTACAGTTATAAAAAGGATGCAATGATTGACCATTTGTCCCTTGCTGAAATGCTCCGGAGGGTCACTGGTTGTCGGTGAACCTCTCACAATCTCTCCATCCCCAAAATTATAGTGCGGTTAGTTGCTAACCAGGTCCAGAAGATAGCAGGCAAGTAGCCAAAGATTGCCTTTATTCTTCTGGTGACCAGACTTGTCTTTCTCATGCCCGTATTTAATGTTAATAAATATTAAGGAGCCTTTCCTCCCCAGAGGGAACTACCCCATCTTGTAGGTCTTCAAGACCCACTTGCTGTATCCTGGCTTTCCCCTCCCTTACCTGCCCTTCACGATTTGCAAGAGGGTGGGAGAGAGCAGGGGAATTTGGGAGGCTGCCAAACCCAGCTCGCCCACCTCCCACGGGGAAACCCGCCTGTTGAACAGAAGCACCAAAGAGCTGACTCTGGAGCAAAACAGCACTTACACCGGTTTTGCAAGAAGTCAGGGAAATATTTTGGAAAAAAAGGGGCTATGAATGTCATACGAGGAAAACCTATAATAGAGTTATTGGGGCCAGTTGGCTGAGATGATAGCATCATCTGGACAGGACAGTGTACTCCCAGGCCCATTATGCTCTAAAAAGAAGCACCCTGGCCAAAATATGATTGCACTGCTTGAATGATGTTTCTTAAATTATCACAGAAAAAAGATGTTTAAAATGGTATATATGAGAAGTTGTTTGGGGGATGGAAGCCTAAGGAAAGGCTAGAGATATTTTATACTGCCCTCAAGTGAATTGGGACAAGGAGAAAGCTTTTTAAATTCACCCTATATGCAAAATAGAGTCACTGTCAAGCACAAAAAGTCATGCTGGCAGCACAGCAAAAGTGCCTCTGGGAAGCAAAACAAATATATTTAAATTGGCTAGGGGAAAAAAAAAGCAGAAAAATTTGTTTGTTCTAGTCTATTATGCTAGCCTTTTTTATGTAGGCTCATGGAAGACACAGTAACCTGGTTAGTCAACTGTTCATACCAAACCCATTTTAGCCATATGTGGCGGATCTGACGCACTTCACGGCACACAGGAGCAGGTTGCAGGAGTGCAAGCTTTGGCATACCATCACGTCTCCCTCCTCCCCCTCATTCCCAGAGGCCGGTGGAAAACAGAGCACTGAAGTGCTGGGGGGTCAGGCTGATCCTGGACCCAAACCATGCAGTCACCAAGCAAAGTTCATCTGCAGAGCAGCCCCCGCACAGGAAACTGGACAGCCTTTTGTTCAACAGAAAATGGAGACTCAGGCTGCCTGCGTGGTTGGAAATTATCTCAGAGTTATAAGAAAGTTGGGAATATAAACAAAAAAACCCCCTATGTGATGCTGTGGTCCCTGGGGCTAGCACCACGGAGCAACAGCGATGCTGCGGTATCAGTGGTGGGAACAGCACAGCGTTACAACATGCGTGAGAGGGTCACCCCAGCACATCCAAAGCGTAAGAAAATCCCTGACACCTTCTATTCCCCTCTCAAAGGACATCCGTACAGGACACCAAGTTAAGTGTATCACCCAAGGGTCAGTAAATGCGCACATGGGCACCAGGGGAGATGGGGAGAACCGGAAATAAGAGACCTCCTGCTGCCTAATAGCAGCAGGGCTGATCTCAGGCAACACTGCATCAAGACAGTGCACTGACAGCCTAAGTGTGCAGCATGTGTAGATTTAAATTAAATGTATTGTGTTTTGACTGCTACTCCAGGAGCCCGGAGAAAGGGAGGCAGCTCCCGGATGCAGGTGGAAGAGCTCCCTGCTCCCTCCTCCCATTCCCCCATGTCTCCTCACTCCCCTCTCCTCTGGCAGAGCTCTCTGCAGGCTCAAAGACCTTGAGAAGTTTCCTGCAAAGGCTGTGCAGAGCAGACACCTGTCTTCATGGACAACTTTCACTGCTCAGCTCAGTGTCTTCTGAAGAGTGCCACATGCACATTTGGTGGTGGCGTCAATGCATGTCACTGCAGTTTGCCGGAGAAATACCCCTTTTCAGGTGGGGGCATTTTGGAAGAAAGATATGGAAAAGTGTATTGCATTGTGAGCTTGTTCGTCACGTACTGCCAACGGATATATGTTGATAGACATTGCTGTATGGAAAAGCAATTAAGAGTCCATAAGGCCTTGACTGGTGTTTACTTTGGCCAATGGCAATTGGGCAGAGCTTGCAAGGACCTGGCCTAACATGTTTACTTCCATCTGTGGCTATCACTCATTAAACTCACTTATGCATAGATTTCTTCTATATTTAAATACCCGTAGCTCTGTGCCTTGCTTGTGTGTTAATGGGTAACTCCGGGGAGTTAACAGCAGTCTGAAGCAGTAAATGCTTCCGCAGTTGCAGGAGAAACATCTCAACAGTCTTTCGCTAATGGCCATATATGTTCCTAAATGTCAGCCCCATGTCGTCAGTTCTCCCACCTTTTCTGTACGTACAGTGCTCCATTAATTATTGCTATTTATATTGTCATGGTGCCCAGAGGCCGCCACGGGGAGCAGCTTTTGTGGCCTAGAAACAAAAGAAACAACACAGACCCTCATGTGAAGGGTTTCCTTTTCAGAAAGACACAACACAGCAGAGAAGCAGATCATCAGCAGTATTGCAGATTACTTTCCTTGTATAGGAAAAAAAAAACCATCACAAGGAGGCAGAGTCAAAGATGGAGCAAAGAGAGGTGATGGGGTAATGGGAGGAAGACAAGAAAGGCAGCGACGAAGTAGAGACAGCATAGGAAGAGGAGAAAAAAGGAGATGGCGAGAGCAAAGGAAGGATGGCAATGGAAAGGTCGAGGAAGGGGAGAAACAGAGGAGGAGTAGCATGAGGATGAGGTTGGGCAAACAAGCACCGAGCGCGAGCGGCCATCAGTGGACAGCACTCGATGTCCAGACTCCCAGCTGTGCAAGGAGACTGACATCATGCTCGTCTGGGGGCTGGGAGCCTGAGGGGCAGGAAGGGGCGGCAGATATGACGTGGACCTCCGGCTAAATCCGAGGACAGCCCCCGGGGGCAGGCATGCTCAGCCAGCATGTCTGCAGGGCCACCGCGGGGCCACACTTTCTGCCCTCCCTCCACCGCCTCTGCTTTCCAGCTCCTGCCCCTGCTTTTTATTTTCTTTTTCTTTGCCTTTTACTGAAGAGCACATTTTGATCACTCTACCAAACAGGTTTCTCCCCAGAAAGTGACAGCTCCGCTCTTACTAGGAAGGTTGGACTGTGAAGGCCATGAGGAAGAAATTTAGAAATGTCTCTCCCAACAGTGGGGAAAAAAATCCCAGATTATGTGTTTTAAATGGTGTTTGAATCCTCTCCACCTGGAGGTGTCTGCAGCTTCATGTTTGAGTGCTGAGCGTAGGGCCCTTGCTCCGCTCCAAGCTCATGACCGAGATTGCCAAAGGATTTGAAGGCAAAGGCCAGCTTATCTTTTTAACAGATGCGTTTCTGTGACAGATTAACCAAATATCTTTCAGAGAAAAACTATGTGAGGGGCCCCGAACATCGTAGTCACTTTCGTATGAGCGTTATAGATTTTCCAGCTGCGGGGAACATCTGGAAGAGCCCAGACCTTTGTCCCGCTGGGGGCTGGGGGCTCCCCAGCTCTGTCAGCAGGAGCTCGTCTCTTTGCAGCTCACTGGCAAACCAGCTGAGTGAGACATGCTAGAAGAGCACTGGAAGAAAACCCACATTTCTGGAGTCACTGTGCTCCAAGATAGGGCATAAGGGGATGCTGAGGATCAGAAAGAGATTTGTGGAAAGGTTGGTAGGAGGTGTTTGTCACTTGGGCTCTAGAACAAGCTGGAAGTGTTACACAGGGGGAGCTGCATAAGTATGTGGAAAAATTAATTACAGGTTACTGGTGGGAAACAACATTGGGCTGGGGGGGGGAAATGGCTTGTGCTGTTGTCACTGATCGGTTGTGAGAGCCTCTACTGATTGTTAGAGAGCACATCCCGTAAGACAAAGATTTTGTGCTGTGAGCCCTGTTTGGGGCTGCTTTGCACTGCTGGCCACTGAGTTCCCACATGATGTCAGGGCCAGTGGGGCTTCTTTTGACAAACACCAGAAATTTTTCCTCCCCGAGGAAGGAGGCAAACCCACAGTCCCCCTCCCGTCTGATCCTCCTCCTCCTCCTGCTGCTTTGGGAATCCAACTGAGCTGTGACTCAGAAGACCCAAAAAAGAACCTTTTCTCCCCGATATAGTCAGTGGACAGAGCTGTGCACCTACAAAGGATGATTCAGAGCATCTCGGATGTCTAAAGCCCTTTGATTTTTGGAAAATCTTCCTAAATTGTCTGAAATCGTAAAGCTTTCTATGGCTACCTAAATTATCTCTGACTTTTACACTAAAGCATAGGAGGGAGAAATATGGACTGGGTCGCTTGGTAGTGACAGAATAAGGTGAAAATTTCATGATTCCTCCTTACATAATGTCGAATAGCAACTTTCCTGGCTTTTAGAGGGATTTGAATGTATAGAATAGCCAAAAAGGATACAAATTGTAAAGGCAGAAACTGCTTCTGTCCTCTCAGGCATTGATGGTCTCATTCAAGCAGGAAGAAACTACCCAGAGTAAAGCATTTTATAACAAGAAGAGCGTAATCACATCATCGCAAGCCAGAACTGTGAGAACTCTAATAAAGTGAAATCCCTCTGGTTTGCAGCCAAAACACTGCAAAGTGGAGGCTAGGAAGTCTTTGTGAAAGGTGTGCAGGCTTAGACAGCAAGGAGTTGTGTTATGATGCTTGAAAAGCTTTTCACAACCACATCTTTCTTCGTCTAGCTCTTGAGTAGTGGCACAACGCTACGCTTGTTCCAGCACTTTGGAACAGCAGCAATGATTTCTTTTTTTAATTCCTGGACTCTGACATCACCTGGTGATTGTTGGTAAAAAAGTATGACTTCCAGAAAAATGCAGCTATACAGACTAATTGTTTTTCCATTTGCTTCTCTGCTCGTTGAGATGCAGCACTAGCACAGCAGCACCCAGACCCGGCTGAGACTGCAAGCACTCACGTAGGACAAACAAGTATTTTTCCTTCGAGTCCATAAAAAAGAAAGCCTTTAGTAACCTGAACTAATTGTGACTGTCTGGCTTCATGTAATTTGTTTAACATACTTTTGCCCATTATCATCCCCATTTGAAATACTGTCTTTCCTAAATGAGAAGTACCATATTGCAGTATATATCATAAAGAGTATGTACACATTATAAACTAGATTAAAATTCAAACAAGCACCAAAAGTCTTCTAACGATGACACCTGAAATGTTTGTGAAGACTGTAGCATACTGGATTATGTATGTAATGTAATTACATTACATATGTAAATGTAATCCACTGTTCCTGACCCATTTCATTTCTATGCACTCCATACATTGATAGTCTGAATTAAAAGAAACTTTAACTTTCACAACTGATTCATCAGTCTTCTGTGAATCATTAATCCTGAATCTCTTTCTTTTACCAGAAACGAACACCAGGTCTGTCCAACAGACAGCTTAGGTAAGCGTAAGCAAGTTTAGCAGAACGGGGCAAGTCTGAATCTAAAGTCTGAAACCCATTCAAGTATTCCTACTCTCATTCCTGATGGGAAACCCTATTTCACTGGTATTTATGCAGCATCTGTGCAGCCATCCGACATGCTAAAATGGAATAATCTATAACTGCTTCTTCATAAGGTTAAATCTCTAAACAAAATACCAAGGTCTGGCTAACTTTTGAAACTGATCAGAGAGTAAAAAAAAATCCGTTGGTAGATCATGAGTTTAAATGCAGGAGAAGCCATTAGAGACCTAAAGTAATTTACTTCCAAGCACCATTATAAGGTCTGTCTCTGTGCAGTTCTCCGGGCTGGTTGTTTACATGAGCAGTGTCTACATGAACAAGTGCTATTAGGACAGGACAATCCTTCAGAGCAAAGTTTTGGCAACTGAATTTGTTTTTATAAGCACAGTTTTGCCTTGCTCTCTTGAGACAAATACAACAGCAAAACTCACGATATTGCCTGTAGAGACACAATCTCAACATTGGCTACTAGCCAATATGCAGTAGACAAAAGATCTGTGTGGAAGACACGTGCCACAGAAAAAGTAATACAAGCAACTGAGATCCTTGGATTTTTTACCAGTTCCCCTCCCATCTTAAAAAGGATTAAAAAAAAAAAAAAAAAAAGGAAAGGCAGAAAGACAAGGATGACAAAAAATACGGAACAGCTGCTACAAAAAGAGAGATTAATGTAATGTAATGCAATGTAATACAATATAATGTAAGTGAAGCCCTAGTGAGGCCGCATCTGGAGTACTGTGTCCAGTTCTGGGCTCCCCAGTTCAAGGACAGGGAACTACTGGAGAAAGTCCAGCGGAGAGCTACAAAGATGATCAGGGGACTGGAGCACCTCTCCTATGAGGAAAGGCTGAGAGACCTGGGTCTGTTCAGCCTGGAGAAGAGAAGACTGAGGGGGGATCTTATCAATGCTTACAAATATCTGAAGGGTGG
>WAAD01032567.1:50000-90502 GCA_013389945.1 Fregata magnificens | reverse complement strand
TATAATATAATATAATATAGTTTGGAAGGGAGCAGGCTGGTGGGAGAAACAGGCTCAGAGGAAAACTCAAGCTGGAGAGGACCTCGGGAGGTCTCTGGTCCAACCTCCAGCTCAAAGCAGGTTTGCTCTGGGATCAGACCAGGTTGCCCAGGGCTTGATCCATGACGCAGATATGACCAAATGGCGTTTGGAAGGTGACTAGCACTGGAGTAGTCACTGTTTCTCACTACCCAGCTTGAGAGCTCTTCAAATTATCTGATGCAATTTTAAAACAAAAGGATGACTTCTTCCACTCAACTTCTTAAACTACACAACATTTTGCCACAGTATACTGGCAAAGCCTAAAGTATAAATAGATGTAATCATTAGTCAGATTAATGGAAGAGGGGTGATTCATTGATTAGTAACCATAAGTAGAAGCAAGTCAATATGGTCACCCTTATACTATGGCACTCTGCTAGTGTATCCTTCAATGTGCCAGCAAAACCAGCCACACAAGTGACAGCAAAACATCAACCCTGGGATGTGAACAAAAGAATAATCCTGCTAAAAAGAATTGCTGGCATAGATAAAGAACAAACAAATTTAAGTGTCTGTGACATTAGCTATTCTGATCTCCTAAAAGCTGTTTTCAAGACAGCGAAGTGAGGGCTAACAACATCGCCGCACCTGTGCTGTGCAGGGATTTCGTTTTGCAAGGATGCTTGTCTACTTGTTTGCGAACAACCCCTCCCTGGATGAGAACAGCCCCCAGTGCCATACCCCAGGGAAAGTCCATTTTATGCCATCAAGTTATGACAGAACTCACATTAGCTCACACATTAGCTCACACAAAACATTAACAAATACATATTTTTAAGGGCTTAACGTGTTCACAAAAGTGTTGTTTATGGTGACAGGCTATGAAACTGTGCAATAACCTGCCAAGGGAAATTTCAGAAATATTCTCATCTGAGTCATCTCCATCGAGGTCATGAAATGGAGAAAGCTTTTGAAATGAATTACTGGTTTCTGGGATGGAAAAAATGACCAACACCCCGCCACACACACGCACACCAATAGCAAATAAGATCTTTCCCATCACTTACTATTGTTTTTCTGTTGTTGTCACAGAACCGCACTATTGACTCAGGCTTGTTGTATAGCTGAGAGAAAAGACTGCCACATATGGCCTGTCAAAACTCAGCATTTCCAATTTGCAGAGAATTTCAACATTTTCAACTTGCGTTCATCTTGGTTTTGTCGCAATTCAAAGAAAAATAGGCTTTCAAGATTTCCCGTAGAGTAGAAATTCTGTAGAAAGTGCTTTCAGAAATACCAACATCAGGAATAATATAAGAAATAATAGTGGCTGGGACCAGTAGCTGTTGAAAGATGTATTTCATCATCTTGTTGCTATGGTCATGCAGTAATGATGCAACTCTACCCTCTCCCATAACAAGACTTGCTACAAAAACATTACTTAATTTAAATTCTTATTCACATTCATGTGTCCCCCTACAACTCACAAGGACAAAGTGAGATTTAGGAAGCTGTTCAAACATTGATCAAGAAACTGTATATTTTTACATACAATCTAACGTTACACAGTATCTGTGTCTCACAGGTCTCCTGATTAGAATATATTTCAAGTTTTCAAACATACTGAGCTATCTTCTAATAGCCCCTTGCCCTAACAGATATCAATGGGTAAACAAAAATGTCCAATTTCCACTGTTTACATGGTTAACTGTGCACATGGAAATTAATTCAATTCTCTGTATCTGAGAAGCTAACAGAAATAAGTGCCTAGGATTATATGAAAACATATGAATTATCTGTCCAAGCACCATATACTCAAAAACTCTAGGAACTGAAAATATTTATAGGAACTCACTCCCCCAAGAGATGGAAGGTAACAGAGCACAGAAAACCCTTTAATCCTTTGATCTGCTCAATGCTTGAGCGCATCCTCCTTGAATATACCTTCTTTCAATACAATGGAAATAAAAATATCACACACCAAGTAGCAACACAAGACTGTTTACTTTGAAAAGGAACTTCGCAAAGCCATGAACTATTATCTTCTATTCTCCTCAGGTTTTTGGCACTTATCTAGTGACTCACAAATTATGTATGTAAACATGGATTAATTCATTACACCAGAGTGTATGCAAATAATGTCTCTTTTTTCTCTAATTTGCCATTAAACACAGCATGTAAAGGTCACCATGGCCCTAGAAAAAATGTCCAGGGATCTGCCCAGGCCTGCAGAATATCAACAGCATCATGTAATCATATCAGAGTTAAACTCTGCCTTCTAGAATAAACACTTTTAAAAACTTTTTTTCATGTGTAAGCAAAGTTTCCTATGTTTCTTCACTTCCATAAACATTAATGGCACTATAAATACTCTCTCCTGGCAACTCATGATTCAGTAACACTACTTACAAATGAACACTCATCCAAATATCATCTTGAATATTTGACATGTTTAATAGCCAGGTAAGAAGCTGAAGACACTGTGCTTTCCCAGTACAATGAGAAAACAGAAATTCAAGAGTCACATTGTGCTCTTAGATCTAAATACAGAAGGAAATCTCTGCCTTTACACTTTTTCTCTCTTCAAAACTGAAAGCAAATTCTCACGAAAATAGGAAGCATGGTTTGGGCATGCGGTAATCCACTGCAGCCTTGTCTAGACTGAGCTCCAGAGAGGGCAGCATACAGAGCTGGGAGCAGGAACAGGCTACAGGGGAGGGACTTGGAAACATGGCCCAGGTGTGCAGGGATGGCATCAGGAAGGCCACAGCTCACCTCAAGCTGAGACTTGCAAGGGATGTCAAGGGCAGTGAGAAGAGTTTCTACACCTACGTGGGCAGTAAAAGGCTGAACAAGAAAAATGTGGACCTGCTGCTGAGTGGGGTAGATGATTTAATGACAGTTGATGCAGACGGGGATGAGGTACTCAGTGCCTCCTTTGTCTCGCTGTTCACCAGGAAGGTCTCCCAGGCTCCCTGAGCTTAGAGGCAGGGTTCAAGGAGGAAAGGATCTACCAGTGGCGGAAGAGAATCAAGTCAGGGTCTCTTGAGAAATCTTAGGCCATTCAAGTTCATGGGACCTGATGGGTGGCATCCACTGGTGATGAGAGTGCTGGCTGGTGTCCTTGCAAGACCAGTCTATCATCTTTGAAAGATCATGGAGATCAGGGAAGGACCCAGATGACTGAAAAGGCAAATGTCGTTCCCAGTATATGTTATACCCATCTGCAAAAAGGGAAAGGAGGATGGGGAAAGTAAAGGCCAGTCATTCTCTCTTCAGTCACTGGAAAGCCATGGAGGGAGCTTCTTGGAGCACATTTCTGAACGTGTTGGGGAGAAGGAGGTGACAGGGAACAGCATGGCCTGACCAAGGGTGAGTTACACCTGACCAACCTGGTTGCCTCCTACGGTGAAATGCTTACATCTGTGAATGCAGGGAGGGCTGTGAACATTCTCCTGTCTTAAAGGCTCTTGCGATGGGATACCACAGGGGTCTGTCCTGGGACATGTCCTCTTTAATATCTGTTTCAGTGACCTGAAAGAGGAGACAGAGCACTCAGCTCACAGGGTCTGTGGATGAGAAGATGGAGCCAAGCCCTTCACAGTGGCTCATGGCAGGAGGAAGGACAATCAACATAAATTGAAACAAGAGATGTTCAGACTGGATTTAAGGAGAATTTTTTTGACCATGTGGACAGACAAGTATGGGAGCAAGTTGCCCAGAGTGGCTGTGCCACCTCCATCCTTGAAGGTTTTCAAGATCCCAATCGATAACTCCCTGTGTAACCTACTTTGAATTTAGTGTTGGCCCTTGTTGTGAGCAAGACAGACCTCCCGAGTCCCTTACACCTGGAGTAGTTCTATGAATTACTAAGCATTCAACATTATTTATGACCAAAACAAGCAAAAGTGATGGATTTTACCTGCAAGATTTTCCAGTGCTTGAATTACGAAGGTATCTACTGTGGTAGAAAAACTACTGTGAATACCAAAGAAGAAATCCTAGACTTCATTTTCATGAAGAGACTACCCAACTCTTTGAAAGTCAATTTTACTTCAGGTTTCAGCCAGTATTAATTAAATATACGTTGTAAGGAAATTGTTGTTTTTTCATAAAGTTCCAACTGCAGAAGCAAAACTCACTCTTACTTGGAATTGATTTTTTTTTTTTTTAAAGAAAGTGAAAATGCATTCTGATAGAAGTATCCCTAGGCTTTGGAAATTAGTAAAAGGAAGTATTTTGCTGGACTGTAATCAGTAATTTAATCAGTTTTATTAGGGAAATCTTGATTTCAAAATAGTGCAGAAAGGTTGGACATTCTGCCAATAATAGCTGACACAAAAAAATGAAGAGGAATAAAAGCAAGAAAAGAAAAAATGAAAAGCATTTCACAGTGCACAGCACCCATTGAACAAATAGCCCTGGCCAAAGGTCTGACAGTACAAAGCTGAAGAAACAGTGTGAACAGTTTAGGGCACTGCAAAGGATATTTCACTTCCATGGATCTGCCTCTCCAGCCCTTCGACCAGCAGAAGACCCATTGTGTTCAAGACAATTTTTGTTTGCTTACACATGCTCAAATTAGGCACAAAAGATTTAAGTCATTTCCAGTATTTCCATCATTCTAACAGAAATCTTTGCAGAAGAGCAATTTGCTGCAGGGCCATTGAAGAAGCTTTAAGTGGCAATGAAGTGTCATTGACAACTTGGCTAACAACATGCAAGCTTGAGAGCTATTTGTTCATTATGGCACTTTTGTAACAGTGTGCTATTTTAGCTGAGTTACAGATGGGAATGAAATTAATTGGTTTGGGTGGAAAATAAATGGTACCAGCTTCCTTACTTGAGTTTATTTTAAAAAGTTTACAGCCCAAGAGTAAGCCTGACTACCTCATATATCTAAAATAATCTGAAATATAAAATCTAGCTAGATTTAGGGGCAGCCACAGGGAGTCTGGACAAGGAAAAAAATCCATTCAGGGGTGGCAGCAAGGGCAGCAGAGCATCCGCACTGACCAAGGTGTTACGCCTGAGCAGGTTGAGCAGAGCAGGTCTAGTGGCCAGGGTCATGCACAGCCTGGAGATCACCAGACAAGCCTGTAGAGATGGGGAAGGCTGGGACAAGCCTGTGGTGGTGATCAGGGCGGTCCTTGTAGGACCAAGGGTTGGGGCCTGAGATGAAGTCAAGCTCCCTAGCAGAGGTGGAGGAACCTCCCACTTCTCCCAGCTTTCTCCCACAGCTGCTGTCACCAATAGTCTGGTCCATACAGGTGCACCGTATCAGAGCTGGCCCCAGCATGGGCAGCCTGACCCCCTGAATGGGGGAAACATTTCACTCAAGACCCTGAAAACTGAACCTGCCCAGGTTAATCATGGGAATACCTGTCCTCAAGTGGCAGCAGGAGGCAGTAAGAGAGATCAAAACAATGAATCCTTGACCCCCAGCTCTCTTCTGCTGCAGAGCAGGTCAACTGATTTGCACAGGTCAAGGATCCATCCATGAATAACCTAGCTGCTCATGATTCCAAAGTAGGCTCAGATTGCACTTCAGAGGTGAATTAAAACTGACTGTTGTTTAAGTTGTCGCAGTGTAATTCCAGAATTCATGTCAAATGGCTTCAGCCAAAATACTTCAGGAACATTAACCACTCATCCCTACATTCAGCACTCAACACATGCTGGATTTTATTGTGAAGTGTGCCATTGTGAAAGTAATTTCTTTTTGTTTATAAGAACAAAAAGTCCCAAGATTGAAATTAAAGATTTCAGGTCCAAAGTGTTTCAATCAAACAACTCAGTCATGCTGACTTTAAAGCTGAAAAATGCTTTTCAGAATGACCTGAAACTTTTCCCAACTTTTAAGAAATCCGTATATCTTATAGCTATGCTGATAAACACGTTCCCAGTGGCAACATCTTGAGCACTCTGAAACACACACATTAGCAAAGCTGCCCAGCAGTCCTTTCTTAAACATTACTCCAATTCAAATAGACTAATTAATTTAAAGAAAATTATTGCAGTCTTATTCTTGGCTGTGCAATTTTAAATATATAGTTAAAATGACTTAGTTGATTTTTAAAAATGATTCAAACAGACCAGAAACTTCACCAACTCTTTCACAATTTGCTTAAGCAATACGTCAGCATTTTAAAAAGTTGCAATCAGAAGAATGAATTTTACTTTAATTTTGTTGCCTTGAGCAGTATGTCACAATGTGTTTCACTCTGTAACACTTCCTGTTACAGTAGCTAGTGTAAATCACCTCCATTTTGTTTATACTGTGCATAACCAACATTTTTCCTACATAATAATTCTACAGATTGCATTGAAAACAGGTGGATTTCAGTTTATTCCTTGAACAGTTACTGACGACAATAAAACTGACCATAAAAAAAAAGTAAATAAAAATACTTTGAATACTAGGGAACCTTTTTTCTTTTACATCCTGCCTAGGGCAGGGGGGGAAAAGATTTAATTCAACTGGTTTTCCTTGAAGACTTTAGCAAGGACAATAGGAATACTGTAATGCAGTTATGGCCTCTGAATCTGCAGTCTCCTTAGAATAGATTAGATCTGTACAGAGAAGAACTTGATCTTGAAAAGAAGCTCAGAAAAAAAAAAAAAAGAGAATTGTCTCAAGAAGGAAGAGTTCAGCCTGTGGGTCCTATTGCCTGGCACAGAGAGGAAAGCCCACATCCGCAAAGCAGATCCTGACACGCTTCCCACCTCTCCTCCTATGAACCATCAGTCCACTCACCGGGACCTGGCTCTGGGATTATCTTGGGGGGGAGGGGGATGTCTTCATATTACTGTACAAAACACATCACAGAACATTTTACTACATAATTTTAGTTTCCTAAGAATCTATTCAATCTACTTAAGAGACCAGCAGAGCAATGACAATGGATTTGGGGCCAGAACGTATCATATTCGCAATCTAAGCAAGGCTTATCAGCAAAGGAATTGATTTTAGAAACAGATGTTACAATGGTGATTTGGATAGGAATGACTGACCCTCACCACTCATTCTGGGCAGGAGGAAGGTACAACATACCACATGTGCTCACATTGCCCAGGGAGGTTGTGCTGTCTCCATCCTTGGAGATTTTCAAGACCCAATTGGATCAAGCCCTGAGCAGCCTGGTCTGACCCCAGAGCTGTCCTGCTTTGAGCAGGAGGTTGCACAGGGACCTCTTGAGGCCCCTTCCAGCCTTAGCTACCCTGTGACCCTACGTCATAGAAATGGTACTTTCTGCACACATCATTTGGAAAACATAGTATGTCACTGATCTTTGACACAATTTTTAAGACTTCCTGCAATTATGCAAAGATATTTCACCCCAGGAGATACGATCCATGAGATCTATTAGGATCATCAAGCTGACCACATGAACAGTTTCCTCACACTTACACAACCGGTGACTTAGCAAAGAATTGCACACTATGAACTGTTTCATCTTCATGAATGAAATACCAGTATTCTTGGATTTACTGTATTTTTCCCATGACAAAACATAGTCACTGTTTAAATGTGTTAACCTATGCCACAATACTAAGTGCGTTACTGTTGGTCATGCAGTTATTAGCGTTGTGTTAATTGTGCATCCATTTTCATTGTCACTGAGAAAAACAAATAGCTGTATAAAGGTCAGATCTCGTTTTGCAGCAGGCAACAGCTCTGATCCAAACAATATGACACTTGTTTCCATTGTTATAACTAGCTTTGTACAGGAATGTGATCTGGGGAAGCCTTTGAAGATCACGGAGAAAAAGAAATCCTGAAATTGCAACCCAAATAATTCCTCTGGTCTCTGAGAGCAGAAAAAGCAGCCCCATGTTGACCATTGCAAAATGTCCATCTACCTTGACAGGGACAACACCATGTGTGAGCAACCCTGTGGTGAAACCTGTGCAAGCTCCTTCACCCACCTCAGGATTAGCACTCAGCCCTAAACTCATGCAGAAATGCTCAGTATTCAACTTTATTGCTAGAGTCTGTGGGTTTTTTTGCAAAATTATTGAATTCCTCCTCACTGTGAGGCTCACTATTTCACTGCAAATATCAGACTCATTCTCCCTGTTAGAAGTGAGCAGAGGAGAGACAATCATGACATGTATTACGCAGAATGATCATCAAAACAGAGGTGAGCTGCTGAGTGACAGCAGCTTCTGGATCACACATGCGCTGCTTGAGTTCATGCATACACACCACAAAAAGATTAGATATGTCAGTATTACAACAGACACATTTGCTTTGGCTGAGGGTAGCTACGCTTAATTATTTTGATTTTATTATCTGCTGCATTTTACAGCTTAGAGGATCCCTATTATAACTTCAAGGATGCTCTATTCCCTTAGCCCGCATGATTTGGTAATAGACGTTGGCTTTGTAATAGCCATATCTGTGGATAGAAAAAAATATTTTGGTTCAATAGTTGAGAAATCAAGATTTGTCGCATACTATACTGTACGCTGGCACGTGCATGTAGGTCCCCATCAGCAGCATTGCAACAGCCAGAGAGGGGAGGAATTGTGGTCTCTGGGTTCCTGCAGCCAATGTCCATGTAGAAAGTGCGTGTGTGTTCGTGTGATCTGCCTCCGTAGCCAACACCAGAGGCATTTTTGCTAACACATGCCAAAAACTGCAGAAAACTATCCCAGATAGTGACATTTGTGGGTGTCTGATACAGCAGGTTCACTCCGACAGGCGGTGGGAAAGAGGCAGCACTCTCTGCTTCACCTCAGCTGTGTTTTTGCTTCAATGTGTAGTGGTGATGGTCAGCCCTCATTTTTGCTCAGGTGAAATGCAAGGCCATTAAGGCATAGCTCAGATATGGGAACAGAGGGGGAAGTTTGCCACGGTGCCACACAAAGCTATCTTTAGCTCCCCCATGTACCTCACACACTAGGACAAAAAGGACTGCTTAAAATTTCAGATGGGAAGATGGCAGCTAGCACAGGGCTGGTCAGGTATGCTGTGGTTTGGGGGAAAAGAGGAAAATAGCACCAACAAGAAAGCTTTGACAAGACGATGCACAGCTCTTCTGAGAGGAGTGTGAGCTGAAACAAGTGTTTGGTCTCACTGAGCTCCATCACCCACTGCAACCACATTTTGAAAGGGGGGTACCCACACTACACCCAAAAGTATCACTGAGGCCCAGAGATTCTTGCATCCTTTTTCTTCTCTATGAAAAGCTCCTTTGATCAAGATCATAGGCTTAAAACAGACAGACCAGATTGGCAGAACTTGATGCAACTTGATTCCAGCCCCACCAAGGCTCATGAGCAGTCATATCAAGCTATGGGGTTGTTATCAAGCTCAAGTTACTCAAGAGAACAAGCTATTTAATTATACTGGTTTGCATCATATCCCTCACTCCACTCTTCCTCTCAGATCCTTTCTAATAAAATGCTAGAAGTATTTTCTTGTTGATGAACACACTGTTCTGAACCCTGCAATTGCATTTATTTTGCTTTTCAGAGTTTTTGATAAGGTACTTAGAAGTGTTTCATAAAACCCAAATCGTTTCATAGGTCCTTCATGTTATTCAGTAAAGTTAGTGGATAAGTTTGTTCCTAGAGGCAAGGCACGAGACATTAAAAGCAATTCTTCCCTAATATGTGTATTTCAATCAAGCTATTCATATCATTAAATGTTGAACTTGCACAGCAAGTTCTGCACATAAGTAAAAGTGCAATAAACCATTTCCCGTATCTCTGTTCTTAACCAGAGCAAACAGTATAGAGCAATGCAAGTGATTTGGACCTTTTCAGCAATTTTTATACCTGGGTGTTTGCTGGTGCTTGACAATCAAATACATCAATGTTTCACCAAGGCTGTGTCACTTCAATTTTCATAATACATTATATAGAAAGAATCGCAATAGGCTGGTTTTATTATGAAAATCTTCACTGTCTCTTAATACAAGTTAGGATCATCTTTTAAATATGCTCCACTGTGAATCTGAATATAAAAGAACCAAGCAGTACTCTAAATGGAAATCACTGAATAACTAACAGGGTTTAAAGACCCCCAATCCTCTCTATGTGTTATATACTATGGTTTGCCATTATACAGAGTAAACTTTTTCTCTCCATCCAGCGGGTTATGGGAAATAATAGCAAATACCTGACTGTTTTCAGTATCTGGCACTGTGGGACAGTGATCAACAGGCAGGTGAAAGCTTGTTGAAATCAACTGACTAATGCAGATTTTAGCTGGATTTTAGGAGAGCTGAATCTCTATTCATCATCTCCGCTTTCATCAAGCAGGAGTTAAAGGTAACATTTTTACCATTTCGGGGAAATGTAAACAGTTCCTGGACACACTGACAGTGTGTAAGCAGTGACTAGAAAAAGGGGAACCCCTAAATTTCTTTGACCTACAGGCAGAGAGGATTTTTTTTTTTAGCCAGCTGAGGGGCTGATGCAAGATGCCTGAATCATGCACACACTGCCAGTGCACTATTGTTCTGCTGTGCAAAGCACTGCTACGTGCCTACACACTCACAGGGGCATTTGCCGGGGCTGTCTGTGTTTTGCAAGCCTTCCTTACTCTCCGCGAAGAGAGGAACCAGCTGCTTTCATTCACCCTTTAACCTGCTGTGTGTGGGGACACGGGGCAGGGGTGGGGAAAGCAAGTGGAGACTGTCAGGCTTTGCTGGGCAGAAAGCACCATCGTGGGATCACAAGCAATGGCAGGACATTGGGAGCGGCACAGGCATTGTGAGATGCCACAAGACACCAACCACTTGCTCAGGCTATCATATGTTCTATGTTATAGACATAGTCTAAAAGAGTATCCTTGTCTAAGAGACAAAGAGGCCTCTAAGAGGGCATCCTGTAGACTGATCCTGGCTGAAAAAGCCACAGACTAACATTGTACATTGGGATACCCAACTGGAGAGGCTGTTTTTGACACAGAACCTCGGATCAGCCTCCTACAGGACCCTCAAAGTTGAAATCCTCACAGATTTCCTTGAAAAGTTAACACCAAGCCACGTTACAAAGGTTATTTTGAAAAGGCTCTAGCAAATGCCTTTTATTTAAGCCTTGTGTTTGAGAGATCAAGATAGAGCATGTCTGAAGGAGGAGGCGAAGGTGCTTCTCAGCAAGTTGGATACCTCTAGCACTACTGAATTTGTCACCAAGCCAGTCACTATACAGACCAAGAGCAGTCAGTGGAAGCCATTGTGCTGAGACCCCAGATATATTCTGTGGAAATTTTCCATGTTTTGGAGAATTGTCTCCCGAAGGCTGATGCAGCTGAAGTGGTGTTTTTTGTGAGTCAATCAACATGAAACCATTTGCATTGGCTCAGTAGAAAAGTCATCAAGAAGGGATGTGCCCAGCCCCTTTCTCTCCCACTGGGAATGGGAAAGTCCAAACAGCATCTGCTCGACTCCTTGTACAGGCACCATGAGAACAGTCCTTGCTAGGGACAAGAAGTTTCACCCTTTTTTCCTCATACGAGAAAAATTCTCTTGCATGACTGTCACCACAAAACTTCGTATAAGATATTGATATCGTAATCCTATGCTTTACCTCAAGCTTAACCCAAAACTTCTGGAAGTTTACTGTAAATGCAGTGGTGAGGAAGCAGATACACCTTAGCTGACATGCTGCCAAGAAGAAGGGGAAAACTACTATTAGCAAGCGGGGCATAATTGTTGGGACCTGCCATGGTTCATGCAAATTTTTTCCAATAAGAAGAACATCCCTTTATAGGAAAGGTCGTTTAAAATATTCACTGAGACTGAACTCTGAAATAGAAGTTATGCCATGTGGTCCCAGGGGAAAATGTCCAATATCAGTCTAATTTTCAGTCCCCAGAGAAGGCTTTTTTCTTAGTCTTCCTTCAAATGGAGAGTCAGGCTAGGGATGGGATGTGTACACCAGCCTTCCACATCCACCTCTCCTTCTATGGCACAGACAGGACACCCCACGGTTTCTCTATATCTGGGTCCACCCCCATCATCCTGTCCTTCCAGGAGCTCTCTTCACTGAGATAAAAGTTGTTTTTCTCAAGCAAAATGTGAGTTATCCTGCTGTCAACATGCAAGTGAAAATAAGGTGTGTAAAGGTAATGATTAATAAACATAAAAAACCCGCAAAGATGGCCATTTATCTTGACTGCTGCCTTTCTGGTAAAATTCAGACTAAAAGCTAGACTGATAACTTTTCAAAACTAACTCAAGTAAAGATATGTCGAATCAATGCATGTTTTTGTCATAGGGAAGAGGTTGGCTTGCTGTGATTTCTAGTAAGTAGGATTTTTGGCTCCAGTCTGAGCTTAGACCACACACAAATACACATGCATGCCTAGCAACAAGTGACAACACATTCAGAACATTAGAAAAGCGTTTGACTCAAAAGTTTACAGCTCAATGTGGATTTCAACCAGCAACAGCTCCCCATTGCTGACACCTACAACAGCTGGGGAAGGAAGTTACTAAACCAAAGAAAGCGCTTTGGGTTTCCACATGAGTTTGCCTTCAAACTCCTTATTCAAACTGTTGCAATGTTAGAGAATATGAACCAATCAAATCAAAAGAGGGTTTGTATATATACAGGGCACAGTACGGTAGGAAATTTGCTACTACATAGTATCAGCACTGTTGAATAAGACCATTGCATTGCCAATCACCCATGATAAGTGCTGCACAGATTTTCACCCCTCCTGGACTAGACCAGAAAAAGAAGTCTGGCAGTTAAAATAACTTCATTTACATTCCTATTATCCTCCTCTTCCAGGATTGGAAGCAGGTGAGGAAGAAAGTCACCTTTTAGTGACTTTTACTTTCCAATACCACCAGCAATATCTGGGCTGTCTCCGTCCAACATTGTACATCTGAAACTGCCTCAGCTCCTCAGGCAGATGCTCTCACAGGTCAAACCTATTTCTACTCATTTTCACCCTCTCAGAGAAGAGAAAAAGCTTCCTTCCATTGGTGCTCCTGCCTGCACCAGCTATAAATGAAGTTATTCCTCACTGCAAGCATTTGCAGAGCTGAGACTATTATCCCTGCAGGCCTAGTTGATTATTTAATAATGTTGAGTTTTTAAAGTCTTTTAAATTCAGTCCCTCATTCTAAAGCTCAAACTTGGAGGCGTGGAGATATATGGTGACTCCAAAGCCATAGGGAAAAAACCCAAGATATACAGTAAATTTATTTGCACACCAAAACTGCTCAGGGTAGAATTTACAGTCAGTAATTTTTCAGAACAAGATTGAACATCTGAAGTCCTGAGCTCCCTTTCACAGAGTGTGGGTTTTGGGGTAAAATGCTCAGGCGTAGTGGTCTGTGGTGGTTTGACCCTGGCTGGACACCAGGTGCCACCCAGCCGCTCTATCACTCCCCTCCTTACCAGGGTAGGGGGAGAAAATGAGGTGCAAAGAAACCTCGTGGGTCAAGACAAAGGCAGTTTAATAAAACAAAGACCACGTGCGGAAACAAAAAGGGAAAAGACAACACAGACCCCACTCCCCACCTCTCACCACAGCGACGTCCAACCACCTCCAGGGAAGCAGGGCCCAGCACGTGCCGCGGCTGCTCCCCAGGACAAAGGCAAACCTCCCAAAACAACGAATGCCCCCCACTTCCTCCTTCCTCCCAGCTTTATCCCTGAGCAGACGTCACATGGTACGGAATAGCCCCGGTCAGCCCTGGGTCGGCTGTCCTGGCCACCCCCTCCCAAGATCCCGCCCACCCCCAGCCCACAGCGGGGGTGGGGGGGAAATGTTGGAGAGCCAGCCCCGGGGCTGGGCAGGCACCGCCCGGCCACAGCCAAAACACTGGTGCCGCCTCCAGCCACCAACACAAAAGCACAGCAGGCTGGCATGGGGAAAACCAGCTCCCCTCAGCCAGACCCAGTACATGGTCACACACACCCCAACCTTGTGACTTATCCTGCAACCTCCGTCCTCCAGTTAGCTGGCCTTCTTGCAGATATTGACATCTTCCAGCCATGCTGAAATAGAAGACAATAAATATCAGGTAGCATGACCCAATTTCATAACAGCTGCCATAGACAAGTGGCCAGAACAATGAAAACTTGAAGACCTCTCTAATTATGTGATTAGATTCATTTACTACATGTGCAGTGTGTGCTGAAAAAAAAAATTCAGCGCTTCTGAGACATTCATCCATCATCTACCTGCTAATCCAAACAGGATTGTCAGGCTGTACCAACTGCACTTCCTTGGTCCTAAATTGCTTAACTTGTGCTAGATTTAAACAGTGACTCAAAAGGTAGACAATGACTTCTTAGATGCTGAAAACCTGCAAATGGGAAGAGGTCAAATGATCCTACACCTGAGTGCTCTTATCTGGCTGTGGACAGGGTGGCTCAGCCTGGCAAAACCTCAAAACAGCAAGGTAGTTTGGATGGTTAGAGCATGGAAAAAGCTTGCAGGAGATGAAACATCAGTCACACGTACACAGATACTGACTTGCCACAAGCCTTCATTGTCCAAATTGATCCAAAGCTTCCTGCACCAAACTTTTTTCAGGGGGTCCAAACTTCCTGGGCTTGGAAAGCCATGGACAGGAACAAGACCATCCAGTCATCTTCAACCACCAGTACTAGCTGTCTTCCAAGAACAGGACGCTCTAACTGGTCCAGTTCTAGCTCTCTTCTGAGAACTGGACACCCCTAACTGGTCCAACACTACCTCTCTTCCAAGAATTGGTCACCCTAACTGGTCAGACTGGAAAGCAGGATGGTTCCCAGACTCACAGGCATCACCATGACAGCTTTCTGAAAACCACAGGCTCTGGTCCCTGGGATTCCCAGTGGTTCCCTCTCCCAAGGGCAGGTAACCAGGCAGGTTTATACCAAAGCCCTGGCTGCTTTGGCCATGAGTCCCTCAGAAATGACTTCTTTTTCTGAATTATTTTCGGTGTCCAGAGCTTAACATCATGCCTCCCTTCTCCATTGTGAATTTCTTCGGTTGAGATGTGTCACGGATGCCTGTGTTCTTTCTTCAACAGGAGTCTTCAAAATTTTTCTAGTTTTTCCTCCAAAATTTTTTCCCTTGAAAATGGACATAACCTTTCTGAAGATATCCCCATATTCCGTACTTATATGCCATATAAAAGGGATTGTGTCCACAACTACCTTGTGCTGAATGAGAACCAAAATCAGGGGAGGAAGCTGCATGACCTGCAATAGGAAATCTGTATTGAACAGCTTTGCAGAGTCCAAAAAGCAGCTTGTCACAGCCCAGCTTGTATTTCTGACTGATAAGAAAGAAGATAAACCTGGGCAGGATGTGGTTTCTCTTCACCTCCTCTCAGAAGATATAAACTTTGTAAAACAAAACCCAGAACTCTTACACTAAGGGAAACATCCAAAAGCCCTGAGAAATCTAAGGGAAACCCCAAGGAAACAAACAAAACAATTAATTTTTTTCTTAATGAGACATTTGATTAGCAAGGTGTGTGCAACACTCCCACCGTATCTGTCCCTGACGCACTCAACTTTCTCAGAGGATTAAGATAAGCCTACCCTCCGTAAAGTGAAACAGAGAAGTCTGCTTCAGTGTTCATCACTTATTTTAATAACAACCACAGTGAAATAACCCTGCAGATGCTAAAATGCTCTTTGACTAGCATTATCTCAAATTTGTCATGGGAAAGGAGCAAACCAATGTGAACCATAACCTCATTTACTACCTGTTAGCTTTCCTTATTCAATTCAGAGCAGGGTTAAGCTTCTCACCTGTATATATTTAACATGCAGTATGAATGCATGCAAACATGACAAATAATCTAATCTAACCTAGGTCAAAAAATATTTTGTAATGATGGATGATTTTACATTTTACGTCTACAGGCATAACTTCAACCCAGTAGAGCTAAACCGTGCATCATGACCAAAAGGCAACATCAAAACCAAAATTTGCAGCCTGGTCAGTGCTGTATCTGGTTGGAGGAGCCCTTATTCTCCTCTTTCTGGGATTTGGGAGTGCTCTGGAAACAAATAATTATAGAATTAGGTACAAATGATTTCAGGTGTCTCATTCAACTTCAGAGTGCTAATAAAAATGCAGCAGGGAGGAGAATTACATGTTATACTAATTGTACTTTCAGGTGATCTAGGAATAGCATGACTGACTATGATCAGGAAGACAGACAAAAGGTCAAATCCTTCTAGACAGTTTCCATTACACTCAATGGTTTTAGGATCAGCCTGTTACAAAGAGGAAAGGGGCCTTTGAAAGGAAGTTTATTTTTTTAACAAAATCACCTTTTTCTACCATATTGCTGGCATTTTCTGTTTCCTGAAAGTGATTTTGCCAATTAAACTAAGGGGTAAGATGATGGAGGAAAGAGGAAGAAGACAGACACTGAAACAGGCATAAGGAACACTTGAAATTTCCAATTATTTTACATACTTGGAAAAGTATTTTTAAAAAATCATCCCCTGCCATAATTCCACCTTAAATAAGTTCAGTGAGTCTGGTAATAATTTCAAATAAATAAATCAACTTCCTCTCCTAAAAGAATCTGAGGTCAAGCTATCATTTACCATTTTACAGTATCCGGACAACCTTAACCTTTATGCTTAAGAGTGCAGGGAGAAAAAAAGGAAATTCATCAAAATATGCAACATCCAGAAGGAGGAAACTATTTTTCAATGCTCATCAAATTAAGCATTAGTCTTAATAACATACACAGAAGAGGAAACTTGGGAGCTGAAATTGCACTTTAGTATTTCAAATTGATATACTTCAAGTTTCTGCTTCAGAGTCACTGGGTTTGGGGGACCCTTTGTCTTAGTTCTATTAAGATTTAGTTAAGCTATATTTACTGTGTCATTATATTCAGGTGCATATGGTATATCCCATTTGATGTGTGTGATATGAAAACAAGTTTTTTAAAGGTTAGCAGCATCTTTGATATTTCATCTGCACTAGAAACTATTATACACATAACAACTTTGGTTTGCTCTGTGCGTCAAACTATTTTTTTCTGAGAGAAAGTTAATTAAAACACAATTTGAATGGTAGGGAATGAAGACAGTTAATCTAACCCCCCACAAAGTCAGCTTTCAACCCACAAAAGAGGAAGAGGTCCAACAGTGAGATGTTAAGCTTTACCATGCCCAATTCCAGTGTTTCAGCCCACATGTAAAATGAGACAAGTTTGTGTCTGTGTTTCCCAGATGCATGGCCAGCATCTCTCTAGACAACAAATATTCAGCATGCACTTTTCTTACTGTCCTTCTCTCCTTTCTTCCCCCAGTTTCAAACAGAAACATCTCAAACCATCTGCTTTCCTAAATGTCTCCTGGCCAGAGGGGCAAAAAGCACATACTTTCTACCAGTCTTGAATTAAAAGCATTGAGCTTCTTGCCAGAAGGAGCCCCACAGACAGCGAGATGGATTTCTGCATGGAAAAAGATGTGAAGTTCAAACCCTGGGGCAAAACAGACGTTTTTGTTCCAGTGAGCCAAGTTTAGTTATTACAGGCTGCCTTAAATTGTAACCACAGCTTTAAGAGGGTCTCTTTGCAAAGAACTCAAAGCAGCTCTTTGGCAAGCAGAAGTGGCTGCAGCGCTCAGTGCGCACTAGAAGATACCCAAACACGTACAAGAAATATGCTGTTAGTAAACACATTGGGTGGGATTGAGCTCACCTAACTTTATCAGTGCAAAAGTTAAATAATTTGGTCATCCAGGCTCCATCTATGGTTAATAGATAAGGGATGTGTTCAGAGGATGAGTCATCCCACTCAGAGACAGATGTTCAAGATGTGTGGTATGAGCCTTGTTTAGACAAGAGTTTCTTTCAGATGGCTAAATTTAGACTAAATTCTATGCAACCATTATCTCACCCCAAACCTGTGAAGTCTTGCCCTTCTTACATTAAGACTGCAGAATATTTGCCCATATTCAGATGTTAGCATTTCATCATCACTGAATAAACTGTTTAAAATTCAGTCTTAATTCCATTCATGCCACATGCCATTTACCATTGGTGAAGTAGTCACTCTGAAGACTTCTGAGGCAAATACCAAATTCCCCTTTTCTACACCAGCATGCACCAAACTGAACTTGATTTCCAGCAATATTGACTATCTTAATGACTCTAGATTAAGATCTTTAGGAAGCATATAATTAGTTCAATTCTGCAATTAGCACACATGCAAAAAACACTAATAACCACCAGCTGGATCACACAGGACCCACCATCACTTTCCTCTGATAAAAAAACTGCTGGAGGAGCAGACCAGTTTCAAGGCCTAGGCTGGGTGAACATTTTTATCTAGATTCCTGGCCCAGTCAACAGTGATAAGGGTTCAGCATTCTCCTCGCTATCTCAGTAAACAAAATATCCTTTTATTGAACCCAACTGTTTCATGAAAATGGTTCATTTCAGTGAACTGCCCTCAAAGCAAACCTAGCACAGGGAGCCCCAGGGCTTTGAAGCTCCATGACCAAGCACACAGCTTACCCTCTTCAAAAAGAAAAAGAAGAGGAACAACTTGGAGAGGGGAAGGAAGTTTTATTGTTTTCTGGTCTGTATTTGATGAATAATAATGTCCTTCCAAAGGGCTCAAGGTTTCCATGGAAAAGAATGGCTGAGTTTTAACCCAATCTCATGCATGCTTTGACGTGCGAGTGGATGAGGTGCTCCAGTCTAGCCAGGCACTCCTCCTGCAGCGAGTTGCTTGAGGGAATGTGAGGTTTCACCTTTGCCTCATTATAAAATTGAGGTTCTTTAGTGCAATTGATTTAATATAACACTGAGAAAACACCAGAGCTCATTTATTTTAACCACTGACTACTTTATAGGAGGCCTCCCAGGAGATGAAAGCAAGTCTTCAGTGAGAAGAAGCGACAGAGCATTTCTTTCTTTCCATTCCTCCAGGAACCTCTGCCAAGTCTCATGATTACGGTAAGAAATGCCGCTGAGAAGAGCGGGGGCTGTTGAGCAGAGGCTCCCTGCACACTGACACAAAGGAGGGTTTTTTTCCCCATTAAAAGCTTATTCTCAGCAGTGGAGGTATGTACTGCAATGCCACATGCAGAAAACCAGAATTAAAACTCTTCCTAACATGGCTTATGCCTATCCTTCCCGCCAAGCTACCTGTCAGTATTTTTGGATTTGTGGACACCTGTACCACTAGAAAGCAGCTTTCCGCTCCAGTTAAAAGCCAAGTCCAGGTCATGAAACCAAGTACACTGAGAACCAGAGTTGAGTACCGAATCCGCGATGGATCACGCTGAGCACCAAAGAGAAAGTGCACAGCTGTTCCCAGCCATCCCTGGGGTGCGGTCGGGGCAAACGCATAGTATCACACAAAGATCAAATCCCTTTTGGTAAGTTATCATCTCTGTTTAGCATATCAGCCTTCGAAAGGACTGCTGACTCAGGTGCTCAGTAGGTGCAAGCCAAAATCTGGCTGGTGATGATGACTGAGATTTCTCATCTATCACGTAGAAGAATCTGGCTGGTAACTGGAAAATTGTTTCGGTGTACAGACAGCAAAATCTTGTCCTAATTTTGCTCAGAGCAATTAAGCAAATGGGCTAATTGTATAAAATTAATTACTGTTGCTTGAATCATTAAAATCCATCTTGGGAACATCAATACAGCTATGAGATACATTGTATTTCACATCCTTTCATTGCTTTCCTGTCTGGGGGAAAAAAAAGGAAAATTAAGTATGACAGAAATGGCCAAAAAAAGAAACTATCTAGTGCCACAAAAAACTTGGTTCTGGAACTGTTTTTGAGGAAAATCATCTGCGGAAAATTTATCTTGGGTCAGCTTTGACAATAAGAATAAGCAGTAACAGGAAGGTGCTGCACTGCTGAACTTCAGGGTTACTCTGACTTTCCCAGCTCTGTTGTTTGTTTGCTCAAATTACAACCCTGTCGAAACCAAAGCACATTCGTGTCGATGCGTCCACCCATATCTCTTCAAAGTATTTTTTTTCTTTCTCCCTTTCCCTCCATCTTTCCACGGCCTCGAGGTCCAAGCGACATGCTGTTATTCTGGCTTTCTCCCACCCCTTTTCTTTTTTAATTTTTTCCCCCCTTAAAAGAATGCATGCAGGCTGAGAAACTGACTTTCTCAGATGAGTTTTATAGAGTTCAGTCTCTCTGCCAAGGGCTGGATGCTGCCAGCTTAAGAGGAATTTTCCCCTACTCATTTTCCTGTCAGCTGGTCTGCAAGTAACTCAATGACTGAAACACACGCTGACGGAGGAATCAAGGGGAGAACCCCTATTTTATCATTCCTCTCGTTAAAACAAACAAACAAACACACGCATTGGTGAGCTGTAGATTAAAACTGGTCAGATCCAGTTTGCTTCCCCCATGAGAACAATGCTGTTGCAGTCACAGGGTTTCTGCACAGACAGCAGTGCACGTACAATATGCCTGCCTGCTCTGCCTTCCCGCAACCACATTGTACCCCCTCCCTGGGTGGGGAGGCTCTCATATTGCCCATATGAGCAATGAATTAAGGAAACCCCAAGTTTCCCCTGAAGCACATGTTGCTGCGCACTAAGGAGTGGGTTTTCCATAGCACCCTCCCCATCACTAGGATCAAATAAATGTACTCCACCTCCCTAAATTCACACACCATGCCGGAGCTTCCTGGGGGTCTCTGGGCATCTTGCAGTTTAAGTAATAAAAATTTAGAATCAGGTGACCACAGCGAGAAAAGATGAGGAAAAAAGGGCAAAGGGATTACAACTTTCTCTTAGGTAAATGTCCCCTTAAGGAAACAGTTTTCTGCTAAGCTAAAGGCTCTCAGATCTACAAAGCTCACATGAGCATCCAAATATTGCTTATTCCCCCAACACAGATACTGAGCCCAGGCTGGGGGCTCTGAAGTTCACTTCTGCTTCTTTTACAGGTCTTACAGCAGACCTAAGGGACAGGGAAGAGAGGGTTTTGTTCATGTCAAAATGCAACAGGTTTTTTGTTTGTTTGGTTGGGTTTTTATTTATTACCTTAGCATGAATTTACTTATATCCCATGTTTTGTGGCAAGGACGGGCTTCCTGGAAAAGTGGTGAACTGAGTAGGTTCCCATACTCATGGGTGACTGCCACACACAGTAAGAGCACTCATCCTGTTCTCTTGCAGTGAATGTAAAAACAAGCACCCATTTTTCAGCAGTTGATATAGAAATACATCCAGCAGAAGCAGCAGTTCATTTCACTGTAAACAAAAACCACACTATGCATCAATATATGCTTAATTTTGAGGCCCAAAATGAGCAGACACAGCAGAACTTGCCTGGTCAAGAGGCTGAAAAACACCTCTTTGGACACATGAGAAGTCTGGTGGATCTCATCCCATCTTCTGTGAGAGATTTAGGAAGAACTGGTGAATGATAAGCTCTTCCCTACTTCTGGATGTATCCCCCAAGCTACCAAAATTGCCAGCATCGTCAGTCCCAAGTCTACAAATCACTTAATTGCTGTAACAGTATTAATGCCTGCAGTTGATTATGGTCCACCAACTGGCGATAACTTCACACTACAGCCTCTTACAGGCTTCAAACATACCAACTATGAATGTTCCTGGCAAAGAAACATATCCCCTCCTTCTGGAAACAACCGCAGACATGAAGAACTCCCATGATTTGTTTCAAGTGTTTAAAAAAGTCATTGTACACTTTGAACTAAAAAAATGGGAACAGCATTGAGAAGCCAGGGTTTTTATTCTATTGCAACCATAATCATAGGGAAATTTCCTATCATAGGTCCCATGGTTGCTAATAAACCAGTTTCTGATGAGGGACGAGCACAGATGAAATAAAAAACCAGCACAGAATGCAAAACAGATAGACTCTGCCAAAATTTTATGCATGGAGGAGACCAAGGAGCTGCCAAGGGCTACCCTCGTTGGAAGTGAGGAACCAGCTGCATAAGGAAAGGGAATGGCGCTTATTTCCTCAGTGACGCTCAGCTCCGAGAAGGCTAGACATGGTCCTTCCCACTGCCCTAAGCCATGATCAATTTGACTCAAGTAATTTGACAGAAGCTGGTCCAACCTATTCTTAAAAACCTCAGCGGTGGAGATACCACACCCTTAGACCCATGCTTTGCTTTCATCAGAGAAAGGCGATGGAGTTTCCTATTGGAAATTAAACCCACAACTTCTTGCTCTATTGCCTGTGGCCAGGAAGAAACAGCTCATTCCCTTAATCCCTGCAAGAGACTTTTTCAGACTAGAGGACGTCTTTCTTTCCTCCAGACTCCAGAAACCTGTCCTCCATAAAACACAACTTAAAACTAGGTCTAGAGAACAAAATCCATAAAATATAGCTTAGAAAAGCAGGACTACAGTTACAGGACTCAGGATCCTCCATAACCATTGAAAAACTTGGTTCAAAAAACCTTAAAAGCAGGGTGTAAACTAATCAATTTTTCCAGTTTTCTTTGGTGATCAAAGTTCTCCTGATATTGCTCATTCTTGTCAACATCCTCTCCAGTTTAACTGAGCTAGACCTTCTTAGGATCACTCAACCAAAACATCCTGAGCACCCCAAACACAAAGGGCCCTATCCACCAGTCAACATCTAACACAGCACCAGGAGTCAGCCAAGAAGCCACTTTGGGAGACAACTCAGGAAATCAGCCAGCGGTGCCAGGGAAGGGATCTGACAGTGCCACCAGAGCAAAGGACATACCTCTCCACAACAGGGCTTCATAATCCTTTTTTCTTCTCCAGTCCTTACCCCAGAAACACATGAATTTTCAGATCTCAACTAACTGGCACACCTAGGATCAAACTCAAACCAGGACTGAAGCTCCAGGGCTGAGATTAAATGGATCCCTGTGGCCACGGGCAGAGGTGAGGGAGGCCCCAGCTGAGGCTACCCAGCGCCCCGACACACGTTACCTGTGAACATATTTATTAGCTGTTAAATTCAGTTTTTGCAGGTATTTCCATCCTTCTCAGTATCTGGGTTTATTAACTTAAATATCCCATCTGTGTTACTTATTATAGTGGCTTATAAAACCTTTCTTTTCCTGAAAGCATTTGCTGCACCCACAAACATACTTTTAATTTTATTTGGCCTGTCTATTAAAATTCATCAATGTTAATGTTTAAATCATAAAATAACAGTCACAGATGAAGAGCTGCACTTAGGTTGAAACGAAGCTTTCAAGAAACATAGTGTTTCCATTTAAGAAATGTTTAAAAAAAGAGCACTGGGAACAGCAAACTTAATAATACGATTTGCTGCATTATTATTTACTGTGCTTTAGTCTCACAGGCAGTTTTACTGGCTGACTTGTCTTCAAAGTCTGAGCTAGTCTGAACTCACCCTGTGCTTCTAATGGGCTCATAAAACTTCAAGCCAGCAGGTTCATATTCCATAAAAATCAAACCGCCTTTGAAGCACTGTAGGAGCACGTCTTCTTCTTCATCCTTCACCTGCTTGTGTCCCAGGCTGGCAGCATCCATCCTGATCATCCTGCTTGAATGGGTACTTAAAAAACCCCTTTTGATAAATGGAGATCTGCAGCTCTAGAGAGAACCACAATAAATCATGTGCATGTGGTGGCTTTCCTTAGAGGAAATACTGCAAAGTGGTGATCAAGGCCTTTCTCCACAACTATTTAGGCACATAGTGACACCAATGGAAACGTCAAGGCTGGTGGTCTGGGGGAGACCCTTAATGAGAAGGAGAACTTGGTGGGCCCCAGCGGGATGTTTCTGAACACAGCCTGAAAGCTAGGTCAGGTTGCTGTGAGCCTTCCCAGTCAAGCTTTTAACATCTCCACAGATGGAGATTGCATCACCTCCAGTGCTAAACTATTTTCTCTATGAAAAACCTTTCCCTTATGCCCAGCTTTCCCCTGTTGCAGTGCGTGCCCATTGCCTTTTGCCATCACACTGCACAGCCACGAGGACATACGCCCTCTTTGACGTGGCCCTCTGCACCCCCTGTGAATGGGTGGCACCACTACCTGAGGTGCCTTCTGCTCCCTGATGAATGAGGACTCCAGCCCCAGCGAAGATCTGGGAACGAAATACATAGGACATGAGGAATGTGCAGAGCTGTGCTGGAAGAGACACTGGCAGCTATTACCGTGTCAAGACAATGAAGGAATATTTTCCAAATTTTTTCTCTGTGTGTCATCTTTCTCTCCCAGACAGCCAGGGCATTTTCCTACTCTTCTGTACCATCTACAAGATTGGTGTTTCCAGTCACGGTCTGCCACACAGACTGTCCAGACCATCCTTTACACCTTTTTTTGCCCTTCCTGGGCTATCTCTGGCCTTTGCCCAGGAAATCTCTCTGAAGCATCAAGAAGCTTGCTAAAAATTGCAGGTCCACAGATGTGGCATCACTGTAAGTCACAACCACACAAGGAAGGCTCCAGACTTAGTGAAGAGGTCTGTCTCCCATCTGAATCCAGCTTTTGGCTTATATTGCTGACAAGTTTTTAATGTATCTTATTTTATGTACCCTGCAGAGTGAACATGTCTAGGGAGACTGAATTTGCAATAAAGGAGAGTCCAGCCCAGTTACCTACATCCAACTGGATGCCAGCAACAAGAATAGTATTGCTACAGAGTTCAGACATAGTCTTAGAGCTTAGATTTTTGTTACAAATCGCCTGGTGTTGTAAAGACAAGTTTAAAGCTTGCTTTAAAAGAAGTTTTACTGAAATATGAAATGAAATTGTCTTTAGCAGAAAAGGTGGCTGCATCCTACATCTGGAAACAAGCAGTGGATCAGCTAATACTTCCCATGGTATAGCACAATCCTCTTGCAACTACTTGTAACTCTTGACATTGTCCATCCAATGTGCATGGTTTTTTTTCAGAGCTGTGTATGTGAGGCTGAATGTGCGTGTATGACTCTGAATCATTTGTTTAATACCGCATTTATTGAGGTAGCCTCACACAAGCTAAACAGTGCCACAGGTGTGAGAGGGATTTTCTGGAAACCGATGATTCAGCTGGCGTTCACACATACGTATGGAAATGCAACTTGTGGCTAGTTTTTCAACTTTTACTAACAAAGCTCAAACAGGCACAAAATAAAATGACACTTCCAAAGACCCAGCTACTAAATACTCTGTCCACTGGATGTTCAGTGCAGTACCTGCCTGCCGGTGTTTGGGTTTGAATCCACTAAATGTCCATGTTTGTCTTCTTTAAAGATCCATTTCAAGCAAAAAAAGACATCAGCAGAAAAATAAAATCTCTTTTGAGCACATAAAAGAAAGAAATAAATATTTCACTCATTCTTTCACTATTTCAGCAGCTATTTTTCCCTCTCATTTTTAAAATCAAATGCAATAAACCCCATGAAACTCAGGTTTTGTTTAGCTTGATGAAACAGCTAAGGAAACAAATTCATCATTAAAGCTGCAAGGCAGGGCTGGGCAGAATACTCATCTTTAAATATTTAAAGACTTATTTAGACAAACACTTGAATTACTTCAAAAATGGATTAAAATTATGCTTCATAAGGAGAACCAGAGGGGGCAAGCTGGAATATCAAATGATTCTTTAACAATTTACTAAATATTTCACTTTACTTCAGTGTTAGACACCTAAATTCAAGACAAACATCATAATGACCCTGGAAATCAGTCAGGAAAATAAAGAGAATGCTAGCAAAATATGGGTAGCTAGCTGTGTACAGAAGGCCTGGGAGGCCAAGACACTGGGCAAAAAAAAAGGTTTTCTGAAGACAGCATGATCCAACATTTGGACTAGGTAGGCTTTGGAAAGGAAAGGGAAAATATTACCTACAATAAAATCTACAAGTAAATTAGTTGATGTCAGTCATAAATCTAAACTAACACTGTATGCTGAAAGGCATGCAAAAGGGAGCAAGCTCAGGGACCAGGCGCAGTCTGGATTGCCCCCAGTGAAATAGCTGCTAGATTAGAAGTAAAGCTGGCCAAAGAACGGGGATTTTGTCTTGTGAAAATAATCCGAGGTTTTGACATTCTTCGCAAATCTGCCTGCATGTATACACGTGCATCTCCAGCTGTGTTTGCATGTGTGCAGACATAGCTGCCCCCCAAAAAGGGGACACACCCACAACTGTGGGCACCTCCCAGTTGAGATGCTCCATTGGGTTGTTGGAGGTTGGTCTTCCTTTCTATTGGGAGTGGGGATATGAACCTCCATCTCTTCTTTTTTACATGCCAAGGGAATCAAATGCACCTTCCAGTTGCCAGCAATTGCATGTTATTGAAAACTAATTTTTTTTTTTTCTATTCGTGCATGAACTTGCCGCGTCCTCCAGCCCAGAAGGTCCGTCAGGAATCACACTGGCTCCTCCCTGCCTGTGCATGCGTTTCATCTCGGAGGAAGGCTTTCCTGTCCCCCGCCAGCTGCTTGCGGAGAAAGACGGTGCATGCTCCCGAAAACCCCATGCAGCCCCTGTGCACATCTGGGAAGCAGGGTTGGATCTCACCTGCACTGCAGGGAGTACGCAGAGTCACAGTCCCCTGCAGCATGACCGCAGGATTTGTCTGGCTTTTGAGGCACTTCCTGAGGAGGCTGCAAAGGACACATTTACAAGAACTGAGCATCACTGAAAAAAAATGCCCCAATTTTTTTTCTCCAGAAGCAATGTGCTGCCTGCTTAGCTGCACTCCACAAACAGCTGCTTGCCAATGTGTGGACAAATACTCAGGCAAAAGAGAGAGGAAGAGGAAATTCTCCAGCTTGCTTGAGTTTAGCTCAGTGATTAACATGAAAAAGGTGAATTTCTTGAACAATGAAAAAGCTTCTCATGCCTGAGTTCTGAGTAGTGGTCATGAAGAAAACAAAAACCTCCCCAAGACGCCAAAAGCCAGGATTGCTTTCCTGGCCTTAGCACTGCTCTGCAATGTAAACCCCCCAAAACCACTCCCTCTTCATTCCTCAGCTTCCAAGTTGTAACACAGAGTGACACTGGACTCCCCTGTCAGCACATGGGTACCTACACATCGGCGACACCCCAGTGCCACCACACAAAGCTGAATGGAAATAGCTCTTGCATTTTCTGTAGGCCATGATGATGTTACATCTTTCAGAAGATTTTAGGGGGGAGATAAAACTCAACAAATCAGTTTTCCACACAAAAAGTCCTTTGGAGTCGTTTGCCTTGTGTTGTGGACCATTCAAAATGCCAGGGGTGAACAAAGACGACCCCAACCTGTGTTCCACAGTCAAAGCTGTTTCAGAAGACGTTAATTTTTTTGTGTGTTTTTCCCTCAAAATCCTCCATCTGAAGTGCAGCTGGTCTGCAACGGTTTTATTCTGCTTTGTGAGCCCCTTCTCCCAGAGGGAACAGCACAGGATATTGCTCTGATTAAATCCATTCCACTTGGTATGAGAATCTGGAGGTTATAACTGAAAGTATAACTTTCAGTTGTGCTTTCAGCCTTCTGGCTAGTTACTTAACAGATTTATTTAACTTCAGTCTGTTTTTAACCATAGCTCTACCTGACCTTGCTGGTGACGTTACCATGTCATGGTGAAAACAGGGGTTTGCATTGAGACACCCTCTTGATATGAGAATTGTAATAGCAATGGTCTGGAAGCCAAAGGCTGGTGTTTAATTTATATAGCACAAGGAATACAAGTACTGCAACCCTCCTGTATCCCTCGTCGTTAGCAGAGATACTGGGACCAGCACTGGGACGAGGTGAATTTTTCGCGTTCGCGGTCGTCACCTCCAAGTTACGACGTTGCCCAAACTCTTCGTCACTCTGCAGCACTACAACTTGCACTGTTCGTGTTGCCCAGAGGAACACACCTTATATACAAGGGATTTTTCATTAGCTTAATTAAAATTCTGAAAGTCAAATCGCAGAGTTACTGTTTGTCCTGTTACAACGATGCTAACACTTATGGCATCTCTTGTCCTGCACCCGCTCTCCTCTGCTGGGGTCACTGAATAACGGAATAACCCCTTGCTGTTACTAGCTGTCGGCTAAGAAATACGGCCGTGTGACACCACACCGCATTGTGAAGTTGAACAAAAGCTACAACAAAGCAAATAGTAGTCACCTGGTCTATGGAAGATTGCTTTTGTAACAGGACAAGCTGAAAGCAAGCTCCGAGTGGGCCATGGCAGACCCAGATGAGGCTGAGAGGTCAGTTGGTGCTTAGCACAACACCGGTTATGAGCAGAGGTAACCACACACCTACTGGGCTACGGGAGCTCATAGGAGCAGAAAGGCCCTTGCAGGAAACTCCCAATTAAAAATTCCCTCACTGACTCATTACCCAATGCTGTATTTAAAGGTCAAAGGGGAAAGGGGCTGGGGCCGTTCTTGTCAGGCTTTGTCTGCAATCGGAAGAGCTCCTAGAAATCTCCGTTTCAGAGAAAACACGTTGTTTTGCTGTTTCCAATTCAGAATAACAAAGAGACCCAGTAAATACAGGCATTATGTGGTTTATTGTGTTTTGTGTTTTAATATTTTATTATTTTTATCTTAATGATGCATGCTGAGTACTGTGTGACGCACTAGATCAGCCGAAGAAACAAAGAGAAACTCTTCAGATAGCAAAGATGCTCCAGTCTGCACTATTGGATGCCTTCCTTTATCTAATTAGATAAAAAGGAGAGTATTAAAACACATGATCATAGTAATGAGAAAAATAAAATGTCATTGCTGCCACTGAAAGGTCATACAGAAAATAAAAAATATGAAAGTGAAGAATGAATAAGTTGAACTCCACCTTTTCAGTCTTACATGAGAGTTATCTAAAAATTTTTTTCTTTACAAATATTTTTCCCAGAGGAAAAATGCAAAAAATTTGCAACATCGCAGAAAAAAAAAGGAAAAATTAATCAAGACAGCTTTTAACAAACCGATTATGTCAGTAATAACTTCTTTGCTGAGTTTCAAGGTGGGGTTTTTAGCATCCCTAGCATTGCCCTGCTGGCAGGCGTACCTTGACGCTTTGCCGTGGCTGCCCCACGCCATTCCGGGTAACGCCCAGTGCCACTGCCGACACACGCCAGCCCTCACTGGTCAGCCTCATCAGCAGCGAGCACAGCCGGCAGGACGGGGCTGGTGGGGTGTGGGGAAGAGGCAACCTCTGAACCACCCCAATCCCAGGCGTATTTCTTCCCGCACATCCGCCCCCCTCCATGGCCTCTCTCCCTCCACTGACCACGTCCCTGCCTGGGATGCAAGCCCTGCCAGAAAGCTGCGGGAGGGCAGGGTTAGCATCAGAGGCTATAATTAAACTTCAGAGCCCTGTGACACCACTCTCCAAGCATGTCCAACAAGAACGCCGCTGCGGGTCCTCCAGTGCGGAGTGGCTGGAGGCGGATATTTCCGATGGCGCCTCGGAGCGGGACGAGGTTGCGTGGCAGAGAGCCCCGCTGACGTACACAGACCTTCAGCAAACCCCTGTCATTATGGCCTGCCAAGACTGTGAAGTCAGCGCAACACTGCAGGGTCTTTTTTTTTTTTTTTTGCAAACGGAGAGTGTGAGTCTGTCAGAGAACAAGGGGTATGGTTTGCAAGCACGGAGCAAGGGAGGATGGGCAACCCAATTTAGCCCAGGACATGCCTCAAAACGGTTTGCAAAGATGTGTGAGGCCACTCACACTTGTAATTATATTTCTTGCATTTACGTTTAGGTTCCTTGTGGCTCTCTGGTTTTTTTACACGTCTTGGACCAGACGAGCAGGTGGATGCAGCTCTTTGTACGTGCAGCACAAGGAAAATGCCAGACTTTGGAGGATATAAATAGATGTCAGAGCTGGATTTTGGTGTTTCAGATGCTTGTCTGAAATACTAGGAGGGGAAAAAAGGCGTCTGTCATCATGTTTCATTCATAAATGGCTTTTTTTCTGGAGAGGGATGGCAGAGCAGTGAAACAGGTTCATGAAAACCAGCACACATGTATCAGTTTCTTCACTTTCTTCCACATATCAAAGAAATTTTATGCATTGCCTATTTTGACCCATTTCTAGTGCTTCTCCAAGCCTATGCAATTCTTCCTGGTCAACCTGAACCAACCAGGAAATCTGGTTGAAAAGTACCCAATCCCTGAAAGGTCTCAGCATTTCCCACCTTACGCTGGACAAACATCATCCCACCCCGGCGCTTCTCACACAATTCCCCCTTCACAGCCCCAGCAACAAGGAGAAGCCTGTGAAAATGCAAATAAGGCCATCAGGAAAGACAGTTTGTTTTCAGATCATGTTTTGGGTGAAGTTTGCAGTTTAAATCTATCCAGTTTCTCCTTCTTTTACATGCTACCCTGCTGAAATTTGGAAATTATAATGTGCAATCATTCGTAAGGGAGATAAAAATCACATATAAAAGAGGTGCTTTTTAGTAACGTAAGTAAAACAGAGGCAGAAAAGTGAGAGAAGATATCCACAAGAAAAAAAAAAAAATCCATCTCAGTAGTTATTTTCTAGATTGAGATGGTCTAAATACCAGCCTAAGTACCTGGTGGCTTCAGGGGGTAGAGGTAACTGGGCAATTCAACACAAGAAATAAAGATTCCACTGCAAATGCTGTGCCTCTCTGCACCATGCAGTCTGCTACCACTTGTACACACACCATGTAGTCAGCACATCATCATCCCACCATGAAGGTACTTTTCCCTGTATCCCTGTGGCCACATCACACTATTTGGAAAGGCAGGCATCAGCGTGACAGCCAGGCGTGCTGTGGTGTCTCTGGGCTGGATGCACATGGGCTTCTCCACATGGGGCAGTGGCATTTCCCTCAAACCACAGACTGGAGTCTGAGGGGATGATTGTGAAAATGTTTTATCATCTCCAGCTCTGCCCCAGGCTAGGAATAGCCCGCATTACAGAATTCAAAGTGGGTGATAAAAAAAAAATCAATAACATTTTATCATTCTTAGCAGGGAGACTGTATTTTTAAAACAGCCTACTGCCCCTAGCGATTGATGGTCAGGTTGAATAACTCCTGTGATGGTTTATCTCATCCCACCTGTCTGTTTTCTGGTCAGGTTGCCTGCAGGACAGAGGCAGGCTGGAGGACCGAGGCAAGCACACAAACTAGCAACTGCCTTATATTAACCAGTCTAGAGACCTANCTTTTTTTTTTTTTTTTTTTTGTTAACTTCTCTGGAGGACCGTTCACACTCTACCAAGTAGCACAAACTGATCAGAGAAGATAGAAACTTCAGGATGCCAAAAAGCCAGTTTCCTAGAAATGAGGTGAACAAGCATCTCCCTTTTTATACAGTGGCCACAGAAGAGAAGTTGTCTGGACAACATTTTAGGGAAAGAAATGCCTCAGACTACACAAGCCTCACAAGGTTTTGGATAGAGACTGTGCTACAGAGGCAGCACCACACTCCTCAGGAAGGTGTATTTTTCCGCAGACACCAGCTTTTCTGGCTGTAATGTTCCACCTGCAGCCCTTCTCCCTTCTCTTCCATACTTCAGCAACCATCGTCTCCACCTCATCCTCTGTATTTCTCTCACTTGGGACACACCAGTTCTTGAACCACCTCATCTCCCAATACCTTTCACCAGTGTAGCCTGCACATGCATCCATTAAACCAGGAAAACTAGCCCTGGTGCAGACTAGGAAGTTTCAGAAATCCCTGTTTCTAGATGATTAGTCAAGAATCTGTAGCAAAGAGTGAACCTGTTGCTATCGTGCCCTAATTCTGCATTTGCTCCTCCTGTGCCTATGGAACGTGGTACAAACAGATTTCTGGGACCAGCTCCAGGTAGATGCTGGAGGTCCACCTGGGCAAGGAACGTGGATAAAAGAAGACCCATGTGTCTCATAGCGTATGCAGATGGCATATATGTCTCAGACTCCAGCTCGCTCCTCCCTACACCACTGTTCATGTTCTCAAATAAACAGGAAAGCATATATGAATGCTGTCTATGTGGAGACACAGTAAGTCAGGTGAGTTGTTTCTCCACTTTCCCTCCTTGCTCAAAAAAGTCTTTTGGCTTCTTATCCACCTTTCTTTCCTATTTCTTTGCGGTTTATGTTGCTCTGTACAGTAAGGGGGGTGAGGAGCTCCTTGATTTCACTGTTCCTGAACAACTAAGAATAGAGTATTTCTGCCCCCAATATGAGCAAGAACTCATTAAATCACATACAGTTGAGTATTATGGTTGCGGAATCTGGTATCCATTCCCTAGGAAGGCAGGAAGCCTTTTTCTTAAAACCTTCCAACATTTTAACTGTTAAACAGAAGAATGCCACTCTTGAATCACGCTGGAGTTGAGGCAAAATAAACAATCCCTTACATAAAGTAAGAAAGTCCAGAGGGAAAGCTAGCATGAGTAGAAAGTAAACTTCCTTGTTATGCAACTCATCTTGCCTAATGTTTTAAAGAAAACCTTAAGAACTGAAGCTAAAACGACAGATGCAGAATGATCTTATTTCCTGTTGAACATTTACTCTCTCCAGCCACACAAGGGCTGTGCGCAGCTGATCACCAACACAGACCACTCCAGCTTGCAAAGCAGTTCTAAGGGACGACCGTGGCTGGTTCACATCACGAACAGAGGCACTTCATGCACGCACAGCGCTCAATCGCATACAGCCGTGTCAACATTGATTTAAGTGTGTCACCATTTTAATGCCCTTTTCTTCTCTCCTCCTGGAAAACTGAATAACTCCACTTTTTTTTTCTCCTAAGTGGGGTATATTGCTTGCACACATCTCGGCAAGCCATTCGAGCAAATCCACTTACAAAGATAGCATCAGTGTCAAGCATGAGGAGTGAAAGTCTCTTTTGAAAGCCATTCAGTCCATGTCTGCTCACTGGGTTTCTCGCAGGCATGCACGTGCCTGCAGGCACCGCTCACTGAGTACTAGAGCAGAGCCAGTACTCCCGATACAGACTGCCAAAAATAGACTGCAAGCACATGTTGAGTACTGTATGGCAGAGCTGGGTTAAAGTCAGGAGCAGTGTGGTTTTCCTCTTGATACGCGAGCTGTGAGAAGCAGGGCTGGGGAGATACCGTCCCACTCCAAAGCAAGGTGCTACCTGTGAAGTGCCTGGAAAGCATCTTACCTGTTCAGGATGGAGCATCCCCCTGTCTCTGCTGAGTTTCCAGCAGCATGCTTAGCCTCTAATTTGAGAACGGAAAAATAAAGTCTGGCACGCCACCCTTGAAATACAGCCCACCCATCTATTATGCCAAAGCTAGTATTTATAGTTTGCCTCAAAAAAGGTCACCGAGTGCTGTGCAGCACTGTAATATGCACTACACAGTGTGGGACTGTGCACCCACATGGGATGAGAGAAAACTCACTGAAATGGGAACTTAGTTCTATGCAGAAGAACTGTATATCTGTAACTCACAAAATCTTCCCTAAAGCTATGGATTTCCTCCTTCTCACATTAAGCAATCGTAGAAGTCCTCTAGATCTCCCGTGATGTCCTCTACAACCCAAACACCCTACTGAAGCCTGCAACTCATAATAAAGTCAAATGAAGCCCTTGCAATGTAATGACTTTAAAAAGCTACATGAAGAGCAAATTTTCTAGCACCATTTGAAGAGGAAAACAGCCTTCCTTGGTATTTTAATACCTATACAACCACAGCTAGAAATGCATGGACTGCAGGCTATGTGCATGGATGGCCTCACAAGCTAGCTGAAAAAAAATTGGTGTTTAATATTAAAAAATTTAAAATCTTGAATATAAAGAGGTGAAAATGCCAACAGTAATTTGTTAGAACAGTTCAAAATTTCAATTCAGAAAATGCAATTTGCCTTTCACTGTGACTAAAAAAAAGTATTTGGATATACTTCTCCACAAGACTTTCATCACTATGTAAAATGTTCATCATCATCATCATATTCATTTTTCTCCAGTAGCAAGTTAAGACATGGAGTCCCCCCGGCCAGCTAGCCCAGAAAGCACTTCCCCATTAAAAGCTTTGGTCCAAGCCATTAAAATGCATGACAGTGAAGATCTACCTCAGATCAGGTTTTATTGTCCATAGATGGAATGAAAACTGGCCTTGGACTAGATAACAGAAATGGTGGTAAGACTCCACCACACTTCCTACAAAATCCATGTCTTGTTGGAATGGCGATGGAGCTCAGCCTCACATTCCTGAGCTCTTCTGGGGACAGAAATGGCATGGTCTGTCTATGCTGAAGTTTTCCATATATTCCCCAAATCCCGCAGACCTTTGCCCACCTATGCCCCCTGCACTGGACCTTGTGACCAGCCCCCAGGAAGAACTGTCATTTTCCATTTCATCTTGCTTAGAGAGTCCCTTTTCAACTAAATACTAGTGGTTTTTTCAGTCCCTGGCATCAGTCAGGCCCTTTTAGTTTGAGAAGCAAGGTCAGGAGAGGAGAAGGGCTCCCAGCCACAACTCACTGTTTCTAACCATAGTTGGCTGCTTTGTGGCTTCTTCGGTTCCTCTGGCAGAAAATTGCTGTAATTAAGTGTTAGGAGTTTGATGAGGAAACCTTTCCTCACACCGGAGGTGGGAGTCTTCAACAGCCTCTTTCTGTCATGTTTTGACAATGCACCAAAGTTACAACATAAAAAGCCTTGGAAATTTCCAACGTTTCTGTTCCCTTTAAAGGCAAGAAAAGAGCTTTTTAGGAAAAAAAATTACTTTAGTCCCCAGACATTCAAAATGCACCAGGAGGAATAATTTTTACCAGTTCCCTTCCAGCGAGCAGCTTGTATCAGCGGTGTTTTTGGAGGAAAAAGCAGCACAGAAGATTAAATAGATATTATTTGAGATTAAATAGGTATTAGCTGTTGTAACATGGGAAACCCAACCTTAACTTGCTGCCTCTTGGCTGGCTGACTTATCACACTTATTTAGGCAATTATGCTGGAAAAAGTGGATGAGGGAGGGGCTTGCTTTCTTCTTTCTTTGGTGGGGTTTTTTTTTTTCAAATGTTCTGAGGCATTTCCAGAGTTTTTTCTCAGCAACTGGGAATGGGTTCCCAAACCTTTGGAAGAGAAAACATGAATGAGGGTCTGCCTAATTCATGGATGCCAGGAGTAACAGTTCTTTACACATGGAGGCTTTTGAAGACAACTGTCCACCTGAAGAAATCCATGACTTTGTACCCCAACTTGTCACAACCCCCATTCATTTCGCAGGACCCATGACAGAGCAACGTGATGAGCCAGGCTGTCACCAGCTCCTCAGGAGAAACAAGAAGACTTCTTGTGAAATTTTTTAACATGTCTTTGAAATACATCCCCTCTCTGGTTTCTCTTCTGCCTTTTGAATTTCCTTTCCTCCGTCTGAAAAGTCAAGTTCACATCAAGTTCACTTTTTATTTCAATACATTGACCTCAAGCCAGGAAGTGCGGCAAGGAGGATGGACGGTGCTACAGCACCACGACACTTCCAGATTTGGTGCAAAAGTGTAAAGAAGAGAAGAACTGCTTACAGTCTCTGACACTCTTGCTATCATACACAACTTAATCTTCAAGCATAAGCTTTGTATGAATTTGACAGAAGGTCCAACAAAAATTCATAATTATGAACTTACAAATAATTGGAACATGTTTAAAATTTCCCAGCAGTTCCAACAGAAAAGGAACTTAACAAAAGCAGTCTTTTTACCAAAATGTGTGAATCTTGGGGGAAAAAAATTCCGTTCTAAGTTAGTATTTATGGTCAAAACAGCTTCCCCACCAGGATTATTGCTCCTAGCAGCAGTCAGCTCTTAGGTATTCTCCTGTCAGTGTATCCCATGATTTCTGTAGGAGCTATTCCAAAATGTTTCAATAATTAAGCATTCTGTGAAGCACTAATTTATACCTTTTATACCATGAATTTATACTTTCCGTATTCCATGTAAGGACTGTAACCAATGGACTGTGCACTCAGCTTTCCTTTAACCCAGCTACTTCACCACAGGCAGAGCCGCATTAGAAGCAGAAATGACCCAAAAGCTAGAGCATGTGTTTAGGATACGGAGATTTGACATTCAAGTCCATGTCTACATAACACAGGAAAACTCCAAAAATGTTTGTTGCATCCCTAGATGGAAGATGAAATTTTTCATACGCAAAAATTTGCAAGAGATAGGAAAATGGATACCTTTCCACTGAATCTTTATGACCAGACACAGACACTATAAAGATTCAGTCGTATCCTCCCTCTGAAATACAACATACACAGACGACAAGCCTGAGAGAACAAAAACTTAGTGTTTCCACCCTCAGGTCATAGCTCAGTTTGCTAATTAACATCATGTTTGCACCCAGGGACTCTCTCACAGCCTTTCCTGTGTGATTCATTATCCCATATGATTGGCAGTTTCTTTATGGTCTTTATTTTACCATAAAATATCTTTTACCTTTTATCACGTATTGGCACGGAACATATGCTATTGATTACAAATTGGGCTGTATTTATTAGGCATGCAAATATTTGGTTTTGGTGAAATGCAATGAGCTTCCAGCCCCATCTATTGGTGTAAGAGACATTATTTAAGTGAAATTTAAGAGCCATCATAAATGCCAAGAATGGAAGAACTCATAGTGAAGGAATACGTGATCATCTCAGCAACTATCTCCATAATTCCTCAAATTGATCAAAACTTTTACCATCATACAAAATCATGAGAATTGTGGTTTGGTTTGAGGGAGAAAAGAGAGGAAAGGATGGCTTTCAGATGGGTATTTAAGGCCAAAGATGATGCTTCCAAGCAAACATTTGTCTGAAGTTATAAATCTCCAGATTTTATATGTAAAGGGATCACAGATGCAGATGGGTGGAACCAAAGGCACTAATCAGTGTACAGAAAGGAAAAGGTAGCTACCATGCTGGGCAGAAGTGGCTCCTGGAGGAAGTTAGGGAAAAATATAGACTTTCTTTCTGGTTCTTCACCTGGTGAAATCAGGAAGCAGGTTCATTTGAGGTATTTATAAGAAGCTAAATGGAACACTGAGTTAGCTTCAGGTTTTGTTTGCTTGGACTTTCCTTCTTTTCAGATGAAACAGAAACTTTAATGAATCTATGAAAAAGAAACTTTTGGGAAAGGTGCCCCAACATCTTCGACAACATAAAATTCAGTTTCTCATTAGCCAATATTTTACTCCTATTTTATAAAGGTGGAAAACAGAGAACAGAAGCATTAGAGGTATTTTAAGATTTTCCCAAAGTCCAAAAGTGACAAAACAAATGAGTTAAGACAACTAGGCAGAAATTGTAAAAGTCCAGTGCCACCATACTGATGGCACATTCAAATATCCGAGCACCTCAGCAGTCCATTCTGATCAGTGACCACAATGTGCTTGTATTAAGCTTTGGAAAATTTCTAATAAATATGTTTACCCCTAAGACAAAATGTAAAAGCTTGACACAAAGACATCAAACGTTTCACCCAAGGATGGAACAGCAGATGTGAATAAAACTAAGTTCCATAGAAAACCAGCAGGTCATTTCCCTGGACTTTCCTACAAAAACAGCAGGATGATTAGTCTCAGGGGAGCAAGAGAGACGTACAGACTGACATAGTCACAGACTAGTTATGACAGGCTGTTTTAAAAACTGTTACACTAAGATTGTGTTTTATGGATTAAAGCTGCATTTATTATTTTTTAGTACAGAAAAAAGATCAGACAAAGTCAGGCTGCATACTAATTGCACCTCAGTTGTGATGTCCAGTAGCCAGCGATGCGTTGACCACGTTAATTTTCAGTATGATTTGGAGTTCTAATAATAAAATTGGGTACCTTATAAACTGATAGCCTAGACACTGCCTAGCTCTTATACCAGATAAACTAAACTGCTTGAAGAAAAAAGGAAGCCCTGACTGCAGTTGGTTAGGAATGTTTGGTAAGGCAAATTAGATCCAGATTTCATATAGAGGTTGTAGATGCCCCATCCCTGGAAACATTCAAGGTCAGGTTGGACGGGGCTTTGAGCAACCTGGTGGTTGATGAAGATGTCCCTGCTCATTGCAGGGGGAGTTGGACTAGATGACCTTTAAAGGTCCCTTCCAACCCAAACCATTCTATGATTCTATAGCTTTTCTTAATCTTTTTCTAGAATACTCATTTCCATACGTGACCCTTGTATCTTGCTCCTGAGGTGTACGGGAGAGCATCAGACTCTTTGCTGCTCTCTGGTCACAGCAATCTGTTGTCCTGGAGGACAACAAAGGCCATGTCGTGGAGAGAATGTCAACAGCTGACATCCACACATGTCCTGATACAATTTTGTAGTATTTCTAGCTCTTTCTCCATGCAGAGACTTCAAGAGTAGCAGCTCCTATTGCCATTCAAATAAATTTGTCCTCTGAAAAAAGTCTTACGTTGTATTTATTCTCCAAATATCCACCTGTAAGCAGCATTCTACTCTCGACTTATTGACTTAATTTCATCACTATCAAACAACTTCTGGTTTGCATTTTCAAAGCAGAAGTTCATCCCAATGGAACTTAAAAAAGTTCTTCAGGGTAAACTATTGAAAGTAACTTCTCCTTTGCAAAATGACCTGCCCAAGATTTAATCTTCTTCTACTACAATTACTTGTGTTTCATGAGAAAAAACTCATAAAATTGTTATAATTGTTGCTAGCTCAAGCCACACATTAATTAAGAAATGAAGGAATACTTCTATTAATACTGCTTTTGTAATANAATTTTACTTATGCCTGTGTTTGAAGCACAAAAGCCTCAATCCCAAATCTCATAGACATATACGAAGTATTTTTCCACATTTTCCCTTCTTACAGTATCCTTCCAGGCAGCTTTGGGTTGTTTTGGTGTACAGACTTCACCTTTCCTGGGAACAAGACATGAAGAATAAAACTTCTCTGAGAATTTTACAGATCAGAGAAAAGAGGTTTTGATTTATGAAGAATTATGGCTAGAAAATCATAATTTAAAAAATGTTTTAAAACTTAAGTTAGGCAAAGGATTGCGATAAATTGAACAGGAAAGTTGAACAGTATCTTCATCTCCACCAAAAAAATTTGGCCTGATACCAGGAACTGAATTTCACAAAGGACTTTCTTTTTAACAAGTTTGAACAAAGAAAAATGGGCTTTGCTATGAACGTGTGGAAAACTGAAGAAACTCTGAAAGACAAAATGCTGTAATTTTGATGACAATACACTATCTCACTTAAAGAAAACAGGGTTTTCTCATCCCTATTTCCCATGAAGAACTGCCTTAACTGTCGAGCAGAATCAACACGACCACAGCACGGTGCTCCAGCAGCACTTGGTCAGGATTAACCTCCTCTGATGAATAAGGTCAGAGTGAGTCCACTCAAAATACTTAAGCAATCAAAGGCAAAATATAAAATAAAAATCAAGAGACAATGTTTGTTTCTGCTGACTGTTGAGTGGAATTCATACTCAGTGAGCGAATGCATACTCAGTGTGTGAATTCACATGTACTCAGCCCAGTGAGATCCCTATGGTGGAAAACTTGCCAGAAGGTTGATTCAAGAGAAAAGATTTTAACTTAGAAGAGTTAAAAAAGAAAATATCATTCTCTTCTCTTATCGGGTAAAACAATGAAACAAAGGACTTATTTCAGCAGATTGTGTTAGGAAATGCCATATTGAATCATATCAATAGCCCTTTAGACAATTTTAGAATGATTATTAGTAAAGGAAGTTGATTCTTAATTTCTTCTATTAAAGACTTCCGATCTCAGTCTAACAGTGAAGTCACTAATAAGTATCCAGCCTTCAGCTAAGTACTTGAAACAAATTTCCATCAGCTCAAATAAAGCAAGAGAAGAAGTGTACAACCAAAGAAGCAAATTTGAAAACTTTACTTGCTACATGCTCAAGATGTTATCGATATCCTATATAGACATCATATAGCAATGGCAGAAACATATGTAAAAAAAAATCCTACTGTTCTATAAATTAAAAAATGTTCTGTAATTTAAGACAACCACAAAGAGATTAGCAGCAGGTGAATCAAAATTTGATCCCAGTTCTCTGTGCTTTACAAATTTGGCATTAAAGAATTCACACTGAAATCAAAGGAGGAATAAAGGCAACTGTACTGAAATTGCTGCTCTCAGTGATGCCCAGGGACAGACCTGGATCAGAGGTTCGAGAAGAAACTCATCTCCTCATTCCTCTCTAGACTTCCTTCAAAATCAATTTCTGCATGTCTGCAGAGAGCACGTTAATAATCTCCCTCTGAAATTTTATCAGAAAATTATCAAAATAAACATGAATACTTCTCAATGTTGTTTTCTCAGTGGTGTTTCTAGACAAAGTAATGATGCTTGAGCTGGCCTCATTAGCAGCTGCTTCTGGGCTGTGAGCTCTTTACCATATATATACATGGGCCATAAGGAAGGAAGAGAGTCACAGAGCAATGGCTGATGAAATACAGTGCAGCAAGGTTCATTTTAAGTTGCATTGCCAGGAAACTGAGACAAGATTAAATATATGTGGGTTATGGCAGGAGGAGGTTTCTGCACAGGTGAGCTGGTATCTACAGGTCACCAAATCTTCAGGACATGGCAGATTTGCTGGCTCTACACAGGAAACCCACAGGTGTCCTAAATACCTACAGACAAAATGCCTACCACAAACAGC
>WAAD01032567.1:8573-49963 GCA_013389945.1 Fregata magnificens | reverse complement strand
AGCAGCCAGAGTAACATTCATTGATTGTGGACAGCGGATCTCTAACATCTGAAAAAAGATTCCTGAGTAAGGTGTTAAATATCTATAGTAAAAGATAGCTATTAAAATAAATATTTGGGGGAACAGGTTTACAGCCAGAGTGTCATAAATACACTTTCCTCACTAAAAAAAATAATTGGAGTCATTCAGTCTTGTACTAAAATGGGATTTGCTATATTTCAGGCAAGGGATTAGAGTATAAATCCTTCTATCTTATGCAGGGAACTTAACATTAAATTCATCACACTGCTTTATTCATGTCTTCTCCCACATTCCCGCTCTTTCTAGTTCTTCTAATTTGAGTTTCAGATTCAAATAGCTGCAATTGTGGAACAATTCAATCACAGGGTGAGGAAAAGGAAAAAAAAAAACACCAGAGCGCGGTTTGGCAGGGCATGTTCTGTCTTTAAAAAAGGATTAAAATGAGAAGGATTGTTCAAAATCAAATAAACTTATGCAAGCAATTAGTGCAAATTCCTATTATCTTGGATTATTTCTCTTTGTTACTATTCAACTGCAACAGGCTAGTCAGAACAGGAATTTTCCTTTTTACAGGTGTTGTTCAAAGCGTCTGTACAGACACCTAGAAAACTCACTCATCACGGTTACCAAAGTTGCCTTAGGATTTTAACACCAATTAAAACTAAATTCATTAAACTGGCTGAAGTTTAGACTGAGAACCAATCTTAAAACCAGCAAGAAGGCTATTGTACTAGCTCTCGTGTGCAAAGTCGAGTGGAGATTAGAAGAATTTCAAGAAATGAAATCTGACACAGACTGAAATTATTAGGAGAAACAGATTTATCTTCATCTTATTTTCATAATAGCAAACAGCCCTCTGGCTGAGATTTCAGAAAATTCAACTCATAGCCCCAAATTCCTTAGAATCTGAGACATGCTTTGGGAAACAGTGAGTGATTAAAACCAGTTTTTCCGTGCAAATAGGACCCGTTCAATCAGGACTGCACCTCAGGGATCTCCAGGCATGGGACACTCAGCTCAGAAACACTGCCCCGCCAGCTCACTTACCTTGGGTAAAACATCAGGGTGTCAATATGATCTGGAAAGCCGATGAAGAGCTCTTTACCTATAGAGGACTCCTGAAGATGCCACCATGTTATCAGTTTCCCTTGTCCTGCAGGCAGAAAGAGGCAGCAGTACACCTACAAGACATTTGCACATCACCCATGTACTGATACCAATGCAAATTGACTGTTCATGTAATTTGGGGATCTTTCAGCCTCAGAACTGAAGGCTGGAAGCTAGAAGAGGGTTACAGCTACGCCTGCGTAATGTTTTCTAAATCAGGTACAGACACCCCAGGAGCAATGAAGAATTACCGTTCTGTTTGGTTTCAGACATATTACCTTAGCCTTTGATAAAAGGTAATCAAAGGTTAGTCTTGGGAGTGAATTATTTGTTCGGAAGTATTCTATTAAATTAGCGTGAATTGTTTCCAATAGGTTACACTCATAATGCATACAATAAATTAATACAGAACAGGTAGTAGGTAACAAAAGGCAACATGGCACCTTGAGCTGAAGATTTTGTTTGCTGGAGGTGTTACTGTAAGGTGTGATTGAGGTCAGGTTTCAGGTTAGGAATACAGTGTTGGAAAAGAAGAATGGAAGCACCTGCATTATGTCTGTAATCCTCCTGATGACAATTGTGATGATTGATGGACCTTGTTCAGCCTGGTTTGACTACAAACACCCACCCCTCAAAACAAAAAAAAAGTCCAAAATCAAAAGGAATAAATAATTTAAATTTTATTAATAACTTAAGTTTTATTAAGGTGTAGCTCACCTAGCTATGCTTAAAGCTAAGATAGAAGTTAGACCTGGAAGTCCTAAGGGACTTTTATTAGCCACTAAGGTTTACATTGCAAAAGCCAGAAAGGGATTAGGCCACAGGAGACACAACTGGGATCATCCAAGGTTGCCCAGTTATGTCCCTGTGGGACTAACAAGGTTGGGACTTGGAATTGCAAAACATCTCTCCGGGCAGTCAGAAATCTGACCATGAAAATCTTAAGGCACACATGGATTAGAATTAGTTGCATCAAACATTTCATAAGAGATTTTCCCCTGCCTCTCCATCAGTCACCCTTCTGCTATCATATCTTCAGAAATATTTTTTTGCATATCACATGCCAGGTAATTTATAGAGCAAAATGAGCAACAGTAAATTATTTACTAGAACTGTTGCTGAACAGGGAACAAATCATCTGCTGTGCCATAATAAGACAAACAAGTTGGACAGGGGTGCATACGGAAACACTAATGCTCACATTAACTCAATCTATTTTATTAATTACTACTACAGTAAAGTCCACGCACTTCTTATGTCCTCTTCCATCTCTGAAATTAATGAGTTCAAAGCTATCCTCTTTAAAACCTGTTAATGGTCACCACCTGGCTTGCTCACGCTAGACCCTTTTGAAAATTTGGAGACGTACTTTACATATCACCCAACTAATTCCCAGAATTAAAATAAGTCCCCGTTCTCCGAAAATGAGTCATCAGGTTTTGGTCCACCATCATTGTTTCCAGTCAAAACATTTGAAAAAGGAAATTACGGCAGCCAAGATAATCAAGCATTGAGTTATTGGGGTGGATATTTTGACACCTTAAATTTTATAATGGAAATTTGTTCTGCTTGAATGAATCAGTAACCTGGAAAAAAACCAAAATGAGTAAAAAAATACTACAATAGGTTGTGATTCATTTTTCACCGTTAAGTGGCTACGTGCATTCATACCATGCTAAAGGACACACTGTGAAGAAGAGCTGTGCAGCTAGCGAGGGGAAGAAACCCAAACTAGCATATGCATCAGCAAATGAGTGTGACACATCCACTGGGTTTCAGAGCTCCGCCGCTGAAGAGGTGCTTTGACATCGTAATGATGAGTCCGGTAGGAAAATAAGGGGACAAAAGAAGAAAGAATAGCTGAGGAAATCATCTTTTCACTGCAGGAATCTCTTCCTAGACATAAGGCAACATGTTTTACTCCTCAGGATTATGCTAAATATTAAACATAGTGAATAACAGGGTCTAGAGTTTTTGCAAGCCCCCTCTGGCACTTAAAATGGTAAAACATTTCATTTCAAGTCTGGAACAGAGTACAGGTAGACATTGACTTATCACCATGGAGAAACTTTGTGCTGGTCAGCAAGACGCAATGAAGTGAAGGGGCACGCTGTTGGTAGCAACAGCATAGCTAACTAATGACGCCTACGTCTGAAGTGAAAGGATTTACCATTTTTCTTATTAAATTATTCTGTACTAATGATATCATAGTAGGGAAGGAGGATTTAGAGAATCACTTTTGTCAGAAACAAGCAATCACTCTAAATGTGCTTTGCTTATACCATTTTGTACCCACGTATTTTAAAGTGCCTACTTGTGCAACAGAGGCTGGTTGTTTAGCATCATTATATGAAAATATGGATCACACCTGGACTACATGATGTAATAAAATGACAGTCGGCAGTCAGCTCTTGCAAACATCCGTCTTGCCAAAACATCCAAGGTAATTGGATCAATCACTGGCTCCATATAAACAAGTTGATGGTTGGTGGTAGTGCAGTCTGACGACCATCATGAATTAGTTTACTTATGAGACAGTGTCTCTTAGTCTACACACTACAGTCACATCTCCTGCAAACCTGCATAATTTCACTGACCTCATCAAAATTCCATCTATTTCGGGCTGAATTGGACCTGCAATCAGGCTCATGCAGCGCAGGGACATGTGGCGCTCACAGTTTAACCTTCAGCCATCCAGAAGATGTGCTTTCTGGGTACACAACGCACACGTAGTTGTATCCCTCAAGCTTCCCAGTGTCTCTTGGGCACAGCAGCCAGCAGCTCTCCTCAGAGAAGGTCAGACCTCAAAGGTCAGACCAAATTAAAAGAAAGTCAATATGGAATAGGGTTGGGCCAAAAAAACATTCATAGACTGTACGCACAGCAACATGAATTCCACCCTCCTGTTTCCCCCAAGAAACAAAATATAAAATAACTTTAGGGTGATATTTTAAAATGCCCAGAATTTTGGTTTTATTTTTTGATTATTTTCACTTGGTGGGGGAAAGGAGTTAGAAAGTTCAAAACCATTTGGACATTTTGAACTGAAAAGTTTCACATCAAACACAGCAAAATCGTTAAGAATTTTTTTTAAAACTCATTAAGATTAAAATGAAAAAGTTATCCAAAGGCATCAGTGATTTCAAAATTAAATAAGCCATCTTCATGTTGCACAGAGTTAAGCCAAAAATCAGTTTTTAATGTTTTCAATAAAAACATTGAAGATGTTATTTTGATTCAAAAAAAGCTCTTTTTTCAAGTTTCAGTTGCCTTGCTGAACCACATCTCTCTTCTGCCCAACTGTATGGAAACAGGACCTGTGAAGTCAACACAGCATACTGATTGGAGCAACTAATGTAGCAAGCATGGATTGGATCAGGGGTTTTCCAGCAGGAAAAAAAAAAGTGTTTCAATTTCAGAAATTCACAATTAGCCTACTAGAAGTGGCAGAGAAAAAAGAATTAAATCTCCTTATTTTAAAAAATTATATGTTCATAATGTTTCTTCAGGAATCCATCTGGCATGCAAGACCGGATTCATAGCTAAGATGGTTGCATTGAATTTTCTGAAGATACTCAATTTTACATGCACTCAGCTAACCTAGGAGATTAAAGTACTTTTTCTTCAAAAAGGAAAAAAAAAAAAAGATGTTTTCAGAGCACAAGTGGTTCCTTTATTTCAGAGGCTGAAGTCATAGCAGGTCAGTAAGAAGAGAAACAAAAATAGAAATCACTCTCTTTCGTTGTGCTGGATTCCTAAGCCACTCTGCCGAGGCTTCACAAGTGAGCAAAGAAAAAAGTTTCTTTATTGGTGTAACTCCTTGGCTGTAAGTATAAAGTTACACCATCATCCTTTATTGATCATTGGCAATATCTGCTCCAATGTTCACATACAAGAATTATAGGACTAACTGTTTCTAATTGTCTTTTCTGGAAAGTAACTCTTCCCCGCAGTGTTTATAATAGTTCAGGCAATTTTAAATCCCTCGACAGGCTCAGCCAGGAGGGCCGCCTGGGGGAAGATGCTGCAGACATGGCTGTCCCCCTCCTTGTCCCCACGCTCTTCATTACTAACTGCAGCCTGATGCATCACGGCCAGGCAGACAAGCCACGCAGGCATGACTGTACCATGATGTGCTCTAAGGTACTCACATTTTTGCACAGCTGTATGCATGTGGTACAGAAAGGCAAGGAAAAACTGTTCTGGCATTTGACATTTTGAGGAGTGGGGAGGAAGGACTGCGGTTTTGCGTGTTTCCTCCCAGCCCTTCTCCATCACCCTCCGCGGTCTGACACCAAGCCTGTTTTCCTACCGTCTGGATATCAGGACAGCAGACGTGAGTGCCAGGCTGGTTTATGATTTTGCCTAGCAATTATCTTCTATCTTTTGATAACACACTGTACTTTCCTCCTTCGCAGTGAAGTGCTTTCCTGACACAGACGTTCTCTGAAGCAGCTCTGGAAACTGCTATCCACTCCAGTTTGGGGTTTCTGTCCTTTTTCTTTAAATATTTATATTGGAACAACCTGTTGAAACATGCAAGTATATACAGAAAAAGCCTTGAAACTGGAGAAAACAGGCAGTTCTACTTCCTTCATCTACTTGTTTTCTTGCTGCAGTAGAGAGAAGCCAAAATACAGGGCTGGAAGGAGTTCAGACTTAAACCACTGGAACATGGTAATGAGTTCTTTCCATTACTAGATAAAGTTTTATCTATCAGTTTGGAAAAGATTCTCAAACCCTACCGGTGATGTTAGGAGAAAGTCAGTAAAAATGAGAGAAAACCTCATTCCAACAAGCCCCTGCTTCAATTATTTCATTTTATGAAACTATTCAACAAACTCTAAAGACAGAAAAAATACAGGAAAAGGTAATGACCGCAATCTGCAGTAACAGCTGTAGGATGTATTTAACTTGGAGAAGGATAACGTAGAAGAAGCTTTAAGCCATCTTTGTGGTCCCCTAAGCCTGGGCCAGATGTGCCTGTTCAGTCGTGTAACATAACTCACAGCATCCTGCTATAATTTAAGCCAGTTACCAATGACCCCAGGGCCTGCTGGAGATCATTGCAAGCAGCAGGTGTTCCCTTGGAGCATCTCTCTCTCTACCTGTTGCCAAGATGGAAAGAGAATGGAGCAGGAAGATGATGTCTTTTTAAAGCATTTAATCTATTTTGAATTGCTTGTAAAACTGTGAGTCTTTATTACATCTGGAAAGAGCAAGATACATTCATTTCACCTTAAGCCTTCACTTCCTTTTCATCCTCCTTTGAGGGACTTGCATCACCTGCACAGTATTTCCTCGTTAGCTACCTTTCACTTGCTACTTAGAAGTCCCATTACTTGTAAGGACTACATCTCTGCAACCTAATTTCATTGATATTTGTCTTGAGATAAAAATAATCACTGTTTCACATAAACCAAAAAGTTACAGTTTTCTCTCTACATGTAGTTCCTTCAGTAAATCATTTGCAGGCTCTCAGCACACCCAATCCAAGGTGATGCTGATACCTCCTGTTCAGTTGACATGCTCTTCAGAAGTCATTGACCATAACTGTGAAAGTAGCTGAAATCTGACTTGAAACTTTCCTCTTGCTCCTGTTAGATGTGCAATAAGGGAACAGTGCAACAATAACCCCCCACCTCCCTGGATTTCTCCATTCAGAGCATCCCAGCACGGCTGTACAATGTTTTACAAACTCAGCTTCTCCTTCACACACAAAAATACAGGTGCATATCCTGGTGAGATTTCTCTGAATGTATTTAGTTTACTTCAGATACTCTGGAGGTCGGCTGTACCTCATGAACCACTATTTATTACAAGAGATAGATGATGTGATGCATTAAGCATGTTTCTCTCTCATCTAGCAGTTGATGATGGTGAACTTTTAATTCATCCATTCAATTATGCAGACTGGGATTTCTCAAAGGAGGCTAAGGGAGTTAGGTGGCAAGATCAGTGGATTTCAATGGACACTCGGCACAAATATTACACACGCATCTTATAATCTTTGGTATGTCTTAACCAGACTGCCATTTTACCAGAAGTAGTCAACATGGATTCACCAAGGGGAGATTATGCTTGACCAATCTGATAGCCTTCTATGGTGGCGTGACTGGCTGGGTGGATGAAGGGTGAGCAGTGGATGTTGGTTACCTCGACTTCAGCAAGGCCTTTGACACTGTCTCCCATAACATCCTCACAGACAAGCTTAGGAAGTGTGGGTTAGATGAGAGGACTGTGAGGTGGATTGAGAACTGGCTGAACGGCAGAGCTCAGAGGGTTGTGATCAACAGCACAGAGTCTGGTTGGAGGCCCGTAACTAGCGGTGTTCCCCAGGGGGTATGTACTGGGTCCGGTTCTGTTCAATATATTCATCAATGACCTGGACAAAGGGATAGAGTGTACCCTCAGCAAGTTTGCTGATGATACCAAACTGGGAGGAGCGGCTGACATGCCAGAAGGCTGTGCTGCCATCCAGCGAGACCTGGACAGGCTGGAGAGCTGGGCCGAGGGGAACCAAATGAAATTCAACAAGAGCAAGTGTAAGGTCCTGCACCTGGGGAGGAACAACCCCATGCGCCGGTATAGGTTGGGGGCTGACCTGCTGGAAAGTAATACTGCTGAGAAGGACCTGGGAGTGCTGGTGGACAGCAGGCTGATCATGAGCCAGCACTGTGCCCTTGTGGCCAAGAAGGCCAACAGGATCCTGGCGTGCATCAAAAGGAGTGTGGCCAGCGGGTTGAGGGAGGTTATCCTCCCCCTCTACTCGGCCCTGGTGAGGCCACATCTGGAGTACTGTGTCCAGTTCTGGGCTCCCCAGTTCAAGAAGGACAGGGAACTACTGGAGAAAGTCCAGCAGAGAGCCACCAAGATGATCAGGGGGCTGGAGCGCCTCTCTTATGAGGAAAGGCTGAGAGACCTGGGTTTGTTCAGCCTAGAGAAGAGAAGACTGAGGAGGAGTCTTGTCAATGCTTACAAATATCTGAAAGGTGTGTGTCAAGAGGATGGGGCCAGACTCTTTTCAGTGGTGCCCAACAACAGCACAAGGGGCAATGGGCACAAACTGGAACACAGAAAGTTCCACCTGAACATGGGAAAAAACTTCTTCACTGTGAGGGTGACAGAGCATTGGAACAGGCTGCCCAGAGAGGTTGTGGAATCTCCTTCTCTGGAAATATTCAAAACCTGCCCGGACACAGTCCTGTGCACCCTGCTCTAGGTTTACCTGCTCAAGCAGAGGGGTTGGACAAGATGATCTTCAGAGGTCCCTTCCAACCCCTACCACTCTGTGATTCTGTGATTTTACAAGCAAATTCCTATCACTTATGTCATAGGCTTCAGGTTCTTGTCTTACAAACAACACACGCAGCTACATAGGTCATACACAGCACAGAAATTTAAAAAGGCAACTCCTCTTAATATCTAAATCTTGAGATGGGCAGGGGTCCAACTTTTCCTGAGCAAGCCAGTGTCAGATGAAAATTTGCCAAAACAGACAATGTCATCACACTTGGGGATCCTACTCCAAGGTAAATGAGTCTTGACCATGTATGCCCTTCTGTCTTCTCTATTTGTATTTTAAGGTCTTTGGGCAAAAGGTATGGAGATGTGATCCAACCTTAAAGGATCAAAGCCACCAAAAACATAAGCAAAAAGAATTCTTGCAGTTTACAACCTGGATTTTTCTCTCAGCTTTAAAAGCATTTTGTTTTGCTAGAGGACCTCATCAGTGAATCAGGAAACTATTGTGCTAAGTACATATGAAAAGTAGAGCCCTCCAGACCCTTTCCCTCCTCCTGGATAGTAAGCATCTTTTTTTGTGGAAAAGAAACTGAGATTGGAATACTCAGGGTGATTAGCCAGCAATCATTGCAAAAATGATAATGACCACAACAATATTTCTCAACATTTCTGTGGATGCTTTGTAATGCAATTGATAATGGAAGAAATAGTGCCAAGACTGCTTCCAATATGCATTTCTAAGATGTCTTCAGGAATTCATTTTAGAAGGACCCCTGTCAGATATTGACAGGTCCATTTATAAAAATCTGTAAAACATTCTTGATATGCATGACCTTAGATTTTTAAAGAAGTTAGGTAATCAAGGATATGTTCAGAAATTTACTTCAAATCATTCTCTTTCCTTGGATCCAGCACATAACCATTCATCTAAATAAAATATCGTGATATATTCTGCAGCTGAACACAGCCTGCTGCAATGGTACAGGGGAGGATTTCTGAGCAGAGGAATGCACCAGTCCCACCATTCCCACTGCTGGGGAAATAAAACTTTGTGAGAGACATTCACAGACATTAATTGTCACATAGAAAAGCTAATGGCTCTAAGTGTCCTCCATAGCCAGTGAAAATAAAGTAGCTGTTTTTGTGTTATTTTACATAAATTTTTTAAAAATGCAATATTATAAGACATAATTTTGATTAGGCTACAGGGCTGGTATAGCAAAGATCCAAACCAAACCCTTAGAGATTTATGGAAAAAGGAAAGAGCCTTCAGCACAGACATGTTAACATCACAGAAATAAGGCAAGAATCGGAGCCAACACAAGTATGATTTAAGAAATGCATTAGTTCAAATAACAGAGAAAGTGAAAGCCCCAGGACACAGAGAAAGTAATCTCTTTCCCTTAAAATTTGGAATCTGCCAGATTATAGCACTGTTGGGCTCAGTGCCATTAACACCATCCCAGACTAGGCAAGAATCCTCCTCCTCAGGCAATGATTGGCAGGTTCAACAAAGGAACTCTTTCGAAAGTCAAATGAGGTAATATAAATACCCAAAGAAATCAGAAAAGGCCAGGGGCCTATTTATAGTCCATTCATATCTGTTTAAGTTTGTGAATCCAACATACCAGTGAGTCAAATGAAGTCAATTAGTCCATTACTTTAGCGGTACCTGAGCAAAGCCAAAGACTATGTTGAGATTGCTTGGACTGATCAAAATCTTAGTGCTACCTCTTGATCAATTATTGTGCTCTCTACCAAGAAGCATGCACTTTGAATTCCCAAAGCAAAACTTAATCATATCTCACCTCCTTTTCTCTTAGATTAAAACCAATACATTTACACAAGGTAACATCCAGCACATCTGATTGTTGTGCCAACTTCTCATTCTAATTGAAAGAACTTTTTGTGCTCTAACAGTTCATGAATAAATTTCCAAAATTTTCTCCTCCTAACACAAATTTTGCTCTATAGTTTTTGCTATTACAAAAAAAAGAAATGTTGCATACCCATGAAAAGGGGTCAGTAAAAGAAATATTCAAGACCCTTGTGAATGGGAAAAAAGCTACCCAGAAGACAGTCACTCTGGTGAGAAACAATTCACCCCAAGAAAGTCCATATGAAGTTTTCACTCAGAAAAGAACAGAGCCACAATGCAGCAACTAGCACATGAATTTTTTTTTTGTTTGCCTCAACAAAGATAGCACAAACTGGAGATGACCAGGTCCTGCTACCTAGAGTAGCAGTAGAGGGCTGACAGTGTACTGAACCCAGGCAGATAGTGAGACCAGACCAAGAACTCAGGAGCTGCCATCACAGCAACATCAAACCAAGTCCTGAAAAAAGGCTACAGACACCTGGATGTGAATGCAAAGGCTATCAGCCAAGTCTCTCCTCCATCTCCAGCTCAGTCATTATACCAAAACTTAATAGATGGCAGGAGTTCCCTTGGATGGTGCAAGAATGGGAATTTGGACACTGGTGTGCTACAGGAAAGGAAAATGGAACATAAATGAAGGAAAGATGCTTGAAACTTAAGTTTATACCATGGAACCTCCTCATCTGTCCTTTATCCTTAGAAAGCAAAGGTAGCACACCATCTTACTCCAGACTGCCTTTGTACTGTCATGTCTTGTGCAACAACTACTTTTAAATCTCAGTCTTGCAGGAGAATCTGCTATGGTTGACCTCAATACCTACAGAGGGCTTAAGCATCTGGCTTAAGCCAGAGATGATAACTAAGAATCTAAAAAAAAAAAAAGTCTTTTTCAAGGTGGGAAAGGTTACTTAAGCAAAACAAGACAAGAACTTATTGATGCAAGCAGAAGATTATAATTAACACATTACCAAGATTATAACAAATGACATGCGCAGTCCTCATGGTAGTTGAGCCTCTGTGCGATTGTCTGCAGCTGAGAGAGCTGTAGGCATCCTGTAATACCACAGTACTGCACTAATTCACTTGCAGCTTCAAGCTGGAAGACTCAGATTCAATTTAGCATAAAATGAAAAACTGCAAGCCAATGTCAGGCCTAGAAATTCTTATTTTACAGCACCACTTAGGTTCAATAACATATCTGTGAAAATCCTCTCTTCTTCCTCAGTTTTTACCTAGAAAAAAAATATTTCTCTTCATGTTTATTACATTTTTCATTACATTTTTTTATATTTTATATAAGGTATTTTGTATTGTTTTCACACAATTCTTGTAGGAAAGTATTTGCACAACCTAAGACTGAAGTCTGATTTGCTCGTGTCGTAAATCACTTTTTAGCAGGATGGCTGTCACCAATCAAGTGTTCAGAAACGTCCTTAGCAACAGGCAACATTGGATCAGATTGTGAGCCGGCTTAAGTGGTAACCCAGACTAAGTTAGAACCATTGACTACTGAACACTTCTTTTCAAATATGTCTCATAAGCAGTGCATAATGCTTCTCATCTATATCTCTTAATGGTTCCATTATCCCAAGTCCTACCTCTTCACCATCATGAGACAAGTATGGCTCAGAGGAAATTATAATGAGCCTGAAGCCACACAAATAAATTTGTAAAAGGTATATTATAATGAATTAAATATTATAATAAAGCACTAGCATAAATCCCATGCTCTGTGTGCAAAGCACCCTCTCTTACGCTACCCTCTTTTGTCTGTTCAAACTCAGCTGGACTCTGCTTGCTCCCACAGAGTCCCTTGGGTGCCATGGACTGCAATGACAGCAGGAGTGATTTGTGAACCCCACTCACGGTATGGCTGACAGGCACAGATAGATGCAAACTCCTTTCTTTGACCATATGATATATAGGGCATAACCTTGTGCCCAAGTTAATCTGAGTGGATTCAAACTTACCTGTTCTGAGCAAATCCAGAGATGTTACTGTCTGTGTAGGTACACCTCTATTTTCTCCTCTCCAGTTGGTAGGGACAGCATCCTACTACTGCTTTTTAAAACCCTCTAAATTGAAAAATGAGACCTAGAGGCCAAGAGCCAATACTAGATTTTGCAGGTGAAAGTGTTGATTTTAATCTAACGTCTTTTCACAGAATGTCCAAGAAATGCCATAAATCCATCCGACAGCCATCACTAGCCCAGAAGTGTCATGAAATGTTACTATCATTGCTAAGAAAGTTTAGGTGACACAGTCAAGTTTAAAAGCATTTTGAGGAAATCCCTGTCTATTAATAGTGTGTTAAAAAAGAAAGATGTTTTTTTATTACCTTTCTTAAGATGTTTTGGTTTTACGTTCTTCTCTGTTGAGGCAATGAAAAATTAATTGATAAACCAATGCACTTAGCTTTCATTTTTAAGGTCTTTATGCTCTAAGGCTTCTGTTTTGACCATAGTGCGGGGAAAAACACTTCAAACACTTGCTTCTGTTGAATGTAATGGAACAAATGATCAGTATTATCTAGAAAAGATACAGAAAAACATCATTTGGAAAGTATGTTTCAAGGCCAGTATTTATCTTTAACATTCTCTCAATCTGCACTACTTTCATAGTCCAGAAGCAGAGAACCTAAGCACACAGAAAAAAGCCTGGTATTTGCTGTAACAGATTTAAAAATCCAAAAGAGGGGTATGGTTATTTGAACAAAGAAAAGCTAATAATTTTAACACAGTTATTCTGCGTGTCTTTCACAGCAGAGCCTCATTTTGGAAACGATTGGAAAGCTTTGTGTGTCTTTTTTCTGCTTCTTTTCATAGAAACAGAGTTGTACCAGCATCACGATGCTGGGCACAGGTGATGCCTCACTACACTCCCGGTTACCAGAAGTTTGCTGGCATCAGCCAGCAAATGTGCCCTGTGCTGTGTCTCCCCAACGGGGAAGTTACACTCACCCAAGCAAAGAGGAATCAGATTTGCTTACTCAGTCACATGCACAAAAAAGAAATTTGAATCTCAAATATCCAAAGCAACATATGCGCAAAGGACCTAAAAGCGTAAAAATTCTTCACAAAATTTTATCTCGGATCGCACATGAATAAGGCACAGTCTGTTCGGATAACTCACTGCACCAAAAGGGCAAATATTGATTGGAAAAGTAATTTTCAGTGAATTAAACATTTACTGTAATTTTTCAGTTCCTCCAAGGAATCAGAAACAACTCAGGAACTCACACTCTGCTGTGTCTAATGTGTGTGGGACATGAACATATACAGGTCATATGTATATATACATATATATGACATCATAAAACAAGAAACTAGCGACAGGATGAGAGGAAATGGCCTCAAGTTGCATCAGGGGAGGTTTAGATTGGACATCAGGAAAAATTTCTTTACCGAAAGAGTGGTTAAGCATTGGAACAGGCTGCCCAGAGAGGTGGTGGAGTTGTCAACCCTGGAGGTGTTCAAAAAAGATGTAGACGTGGCACTCCAGGGCCTAGTTTAGGAGTCATGGTGGTGTTAGTTGACAGTTGGACTTGATGATCTTAGAGGTTTTTTCCAACCTTAATGATTCTATGATTCTATGATATGCATCTGAGCCAGAGATTCTTTAGTAAAAAGCTAAGACAGAAGAAGTACAATGCAGACAGAATTTCAACTCCCAGAAGACATTTTCCAGGATTCCTGTTCCAGAAACAGAATTACAAGTTTACTTATCCTCTGAAAATACTTAGGTGGAAGTTACTGAGTAGCAGTAACCATGGAGCCCAAAGTATGCCATTTTTTACTGTAATTTCCCAGAGTTTAACAACATTATGCTGCAGTCCTTTTTCTTCTAAGACATGGACAGTGCAGCAAGCTGCCAAGAAACATTTTTGCTGGACATAATGACTACTTGGCCTCCATCTGAGGAGCAGCGGCTTAGTGTAATTAAACTCTTCCATGACGCAGGGGACTGGACCTGATGACCAACAAAGGGTTCCTTCCAAATATCTTTCTGTGATTATATGCTGATTAAATACCTGTGTGTATCACCAGCTTATTTTCCCATTTTGCTCAAAATTCATCAGGCAGGCTTGGATCTGCATCACTTTATGACACCCAGTATTACATCAGGACCTATGAATAACTGCCCACCTCCTTTGTGTGTCTGTCCCAGTCACTTCTGGTTTTTTTTTTTTTTTTTCTTCCCCCTGGTTTTATAATAATTTACTCTCTCCATGTTATAACCATAGCCCTTGTACACAGACCTCCCACCCAGCCCCTGCACGCAGAAAGCCAGCACAAGCTGTCTGACATTCCCATGGTATATTCTCCGAAGATCTGCCAAAAAGATGCCCTTGATAAACTGCAAAAAACCCACAACATTATCACAGGCAATTAGAGTTTCACTGCTGCTCATGACATTCAACTGTAAATAAACTTTGGAGGAGCAGCTGGCCATTGGAAAGAAATCTGAGAAGCAGCTTAAGGAGACCAGCAAGCACTGCACTTTTCTCACTGTTAGAAACAGTTTGTTTGGGTTTTCTTCAAAACAGGCAAATAGTAGAGAGGTCCAAAAGACCTTTTCTGGGGTTTCAGTGACATTGCTCAGTGGGTGACTTACTGTACAGCCAGTGTGGCTCTCCATCATAAGACCCACATGTACTCTGCTTCTCAGAGACACCATCCAAAGCAAGGGGAGCCAGGTAGTCTGGCACTATGAAACAGCTGCTTCAGTTGCAAACTCTTTGGACCAGGAACTGTGACATCCTGTATTCAGACGTCCACTTACTTATTGCCTGCAGCTAGCTGTCATCTTAACAATTGTCTACATGGTAAATCAATAGCTACACAAGATTACCTACTTTGCCTGGACTCTGTTAGGGGAAAACTTCCTATTTGCTTTTAAAGCCTTCACTGAACCACGTGTGGAGCCCTGGTTAATCCCTGGGAAGGAAAACAAACACGTGCAAGCTGTCTGCACTTGACTGCTGAAAGCTTTTCAATAATGGTGTGACTGACAGGTCAGTTTACTCGATTCAGTAAGGGTCACCCCTTTTCTCCATCAAAATATTTTAATCGTGTTACACATGTTCACAACAGATTTCTGTAATGCATCCTTTACACCTAGTCCATGGCAAATGCAGTGGGACTCCCAAGTTGGTAACATCCTAGATGATACCATATTGATCAGGTTTGAGACCATCTGAGGAACCTGAACATACACAAGTCCATGGGACCTGATGAGATGCATCCCAGAGGCCTGAGGGAACTGGCAGATGTAGTCGTTAAGTCACTCTCCATCATATTTGAAAAGTCACGGCAGTAAGGCAAAGTCCCCAGTGACTGGAAAAAGAGAAACATCACACCCATTTTTAAAAAGGGTAAAAAGGAGGACTGTGGGAACTACCGACCACTCAGCCTCACGTCTCTGCCCGGTAAGATCATGCAACTGGTCCTCCTGGAAGCTATGTCAAGGCATATGGAAGGCAGGGAGGTGATTAGAGACAGCCAACATGGCTTCACTAAGGGCAAATCGTGCCTGACTAATCTGATGGTCTTTTACAATGGAGCGACTGCATTGCTGGATAAGGGAAGAGAAACTCATGTGATCTGTCTTGACTTCTGCAAGGCCTTTGGCATGGGCCCACACAACATCCTTCTCTCTAAATTGGAAAGATATGAGTTTGATGGATGGACTATTTGATGGATAAAGAATTGGCTGGATGACCGCATCCAAAGAGTTGCAGTCAATGGCTCAATGTCCAGACAGAAACAAGTAACAAATGGTGTCCCTCAAGGGTCCGTAATGGGACCAGTACTATTAAAACCTTCATCAATACCATAGACAGTGGGATTGAGCGCACCCTCAGCAAGTTTGTGGATGACACCAAGCTGAGTGGTGCAGTTGATTCGCTCAAGGGAAGGGATGCCATCCAGAGGGACCTTGACAGGCTTGAGGAGTGGGCCCATGAGAACTTCATGAAGTTCAACAATGCCAAGGGCAAGGTCCTGCATCGGGGTGAGGGCAATCCCCAATATCAGTACAGGCTGGGGGGTGAAGGGATTGAGAGTAGCCCTGCGGAGAAGGACTTGGGGATACTGGTGAGGTGGCAAGTTGGACATGAGCTGGCAATGTGCACTTGCAGCCCAGAAAGCCAATCGTATCCTGGGCTGCATCAAAAGAAGCGTGGCCAGCAAGTCGAGGGGGGTGGTTCTCCACTTCTACTCCACTCTCGTGAGGCCCCAGCTGGAGTACTGCATCCAGTTCTGGGGTCCCCAGCATAAGAAGGACATGGACCTGTTACAGCCAGTCCAGAGGAGACCATAAAAATGGTCAGAGGGCTGGAACACCTCCCCCATGAAGAAAGGTTGAAAGAGTAGGGGTTGTTTAGCCTAGAGAAGAGAAGGCTCTGGGGAGACCTTATTGCAGCCTTTCAGTAATTAAAGGGAGCTTAGGAGAAAGATGGAGAGACATTTTTACCGGGGCCTGTAGCAACAGGACAAGGGGTAACCGTTTTAAGCTGAAAGAGGGTAGATTTAAATTAGATATTAAGAAGAAATTCTTAACTGTGAGGGTGGTCAGACACTGGAACAGGTCACCCAGAGAAGTTGTGGATGTCCCATCCCTGGAAGCGTTCAAGATCAGGTTGGATAGGGCTTTGAGCAACCTGATCTAGTGAAAGATGCCCCTGCCCATGGCAGGAAGGGTGGAACTAGATGATCTTTAAGGTCCCTTCCAACCCAAACTACTCTATGATCATATTGAGGAGAGCCAAAATGAGGGACATATATCACTGTTTTGGAAAAACATACCTGACAAATCCCTACGAGAAGACAATAGGAGAATTGCTTCATCTTACTCTGAATTGCCATTCAATTTTAGCAAGCAAAGGCTACCACCAGTAATGAAAGAGACAGAAGTGCCTTATTATGTGGCAACAAATTAGTATAGAGACTGCAAGTGCCTTGTTGAACAGTTCCCAGCCTCACCCTCTACCCATTGTTCTGGTGAAAGAATTTGCTGCCTACATACACCAAGCCAGTAGAAATTAGGGGTGAGGGGAACATTACTATGCCTTAGGTAAGAGTGCTCCCTTCTGGCTACAGGTCTGAAAGAAGAAAATCTGTAAAGAAGCAATCTTCCTTTGCCTAGATGTAAATTGAGAAAGTCATGCATCATGTTGTCCTATGCACTTAATTTAAAAAAAAAAGTTAGGACCCACACACCTGGGTGCGAACAGAGTATTTCAACACTATCAAAACCCTTCACCCCACTGCCAAGACACTTAAGGAGGGAAAACACTTTTTAAGGAGGGAAAAAGAATATCAGAACAGATGTATAAGAACTTTCAGCTGAACACTTCCACTAATGCATTTCCAAAAGCACTAGTTGCACTGTGCTTTCCGCAAACATTTCATTAATAATCTATTGTTCATATAAACTTCACAATGAATGGAATACTAAGTACTATCGAATTAAATCAATTGTATTGATTTTTGTAGAAAAATGGTCACTCTTCAAAGAGGGATTAGGCCAACTTAATTAAAGGAACACACAGAACTACTAGCGGTAGTTTTTCTTTTATCAACAGGCACGAAACACAAGAATTCAGACTATTTTGCAGCCAGGCATACTGCTCAAAATCCAACTGTTACACCCGATGAAGCTGAGGAATGCTTATTTTAGTAAACAAGGTTCCTATGTCTTGATATGATAATCTAAGATTTTTATCCAACCAGTAAATTCATTTAACAGTTCTGCTTAAAAAGCATTTACACAGTTAAATAAACTGCAATGCACACAACCTAGGGGTAGTTTACAAATCCAGTTGAGACAATAACTAAGCGTGGTGCAATCCACGTGATTCTTATCTCACTTTCCATGTGAAAGCATATAGAAACTAATTAAAAGTAATATTTTTTTAAATGTGTTTAGGTAACATTAGCTACGGTTCATGTAAAGATCATTTGAGAGGACAGTCCTTACAAAATACAACCTGCAGTCATTGTTTTTTGCCTGCTTTTTTACTTTCCTCACCCAGTGCTCACTCTATTTCCCAAAGTATCTTCCATAATGTCAGGCAACTAGTTCAGGTAATTACTCTCATACAGCCACAAATGTTACTACCATTGACAAATAATGGTAGATAGGTCTCAGGATAAAGATAAAGAGGATAAAGAGGGAGGGTTTCATTCTACAAGCACATCACTGAAAACATTTCATGTTTTCAGCCAGCAAATGACTGCATAAAATATGTAAGATGATAACTACAGATATGATTCTCACTCTGAATCATCCTCTATTCCTCTTTTAGATATGTAAATATTTTATGAAATGTCAAGTTGTTGGGTTTTTTTTAAATACTATGTTTGATCTTTTAAAATATGTTAAAGATAGTAAAAGCTAATGATGTACCAAAATACATACTAACATTTTCTTTCTCAGTCACACCTTTAGAACCTCAAAAAAGATCAATGTAATGTTATGAACCCAGGGAAATGGGTAGAAGCAGATATGAAAGTTATGTGACAGATATTACAGAGCTTCAGGCATACGGCTCTCCTTTTCAAAGGCAAACACCGACCTCTATGGGCAACATGTAATGGTGCAAAATAGAGTACTAAAGAAAGGCCAAACGTGCATGCAAAAAAAATTTTAAAAGGTTTGTGCACCCCTCTGTAAGACAAAGTCATTACACTGAAGTAGGATATGGATAAGGATAAGGATCCTTTCTCTGGACGCAATTATGAACTTTAGAAGCGGTTACATCCCTCACCAAAATGGCCTTCATCAGTTCTTTGCGGTCCTTCAGTGGAACAGATTTTGCTTGTAAACAGACTTAATTCAACTTACAAAGCATTACTAATACCAAGGGAATTACTCACAAAAGCACCCCCCAAATCTTTGAACCGCTCCGCATCACAACCTCATGTACCACAGGTGGTCCTGAGCCCCCAGGATGAAGAGGAAACACGGGCATCTCGACTTCATGCCAACTTTTGAGATCCTCGTTGCCAAGTCTCTGACAGTGATCCAGCCCTGGCCCCGGGGTCACACAGAGGATGTAATGATGGGCAGCCAGGATGAAGGAGCAGACGTCACAGTGCCGGAGGATGGCCGTTTGGGAATATGGCTTCTCCTCGTCCCTCTTCAAACACAAGGCACTGCCAGTGGGTGCAGAACCATCTCTAGCTGTGTGAGGGAGACTCGGTCCACACCGGGAGATAAACCAAGACACAAACTATGACACAAAATGCAAAAATATGAAATGGCAGTGCATGGCAGCAGGAAGATGGGACAAGTCTCACTCCAAATAGTGTGAGGACAGAGAGGTCTGGGCTATCCCCCCAGCACCTTCGGTACTATTGCCCAGTTGCAGGAGGCTGTTCTGAACTCTTCAGTGAAAAAATAATTAAATAGGCCAAAATTTTAAGGTTTGCTATGCCTCAGAGCTGCCACAGGGCAAAACGCCGCAGCTCCATGATGAACCGGACATGGGAAACACATTGCTCCTCTTCCTGCTCTTTATTTTAATCTTCCTTAAGTTAATGACAAGGATGCAAACAGAGTTTTCCTAATTGGTTTAGGATCAGTTTCTATGTCAAGATTTATTCCACCTTTTTGCAACAAAGGGCTTTTTAAGCCAATGATGAATGGCTATAATTTTGTAAATATTCTTGCAAGCACAAATTCTTCATCAGTCAATATAAAACTATCACAAAATAACACTAGTAATTAATTTCTTAAATAGATATTTTTCTGAAATCGTGGCACGTACACTACAGCTTGCAAGCAGAGAAAATGTAATTTTAAATTAAAGACATTAAGGGCATGTTTTAACCCAAAACTGTAGAAGTGATATCTCATCAAAAGTAAGGAGGAGGGGAAAAAAAAAAAAAAAAGAAAAAAAAAGAGAAAACCTAAAAATTTAAGAAAACTTACCAGTTGCAGAAGATGATTGTACATTGTTTCAAAATGGCATTTTTAGGCCTCACAAAGCTTTTTGGCCATGCTAATTTAGAAGGCTACCTCCACAAGGCATATTGGGAATTTTTTTACATTTTTTACATTCCCGTGACTTGCAATAGAGAAAAGCTAGAGCATGATGGAGTTAAGACCGAGTGATGAAGTTAAGTCATATCCGGGCCTTGCACTAAAATAATGCTGTCACAGAGAAGGAGGTTAATGCCCACAGTCTGAAGTTGTAAAAAGGGATGAAACAGACAAAAGTAGAAGGTTAAACATCTAGAAACAATGATACTAAATATCATGCTCAAATACAAAGCAATCTCAAATTTAATGTGACCCTCTATCATTAAAGAACTGGAAGCTGATAAGTTTATCTTCAGAAATCCCCTGCTTGCTCTCTTTCCTATGCATATGTCCTCCTCCTGTTGGGCCTTGGAAAAGCCCCATCAGCTACTTCATTGCCAAATTGAATTCTGCTTACATGCCACTGTCCAAAAACAGGCATGTTTTCAGCATGCCCCTCCTCAGGGCAGGCTTAGCAAATAGAGACATAATCAAGCAGGAAACAAAACCAGGCAAACAACAAAGAACAAATGTATATAAACTTCTACATAAATGTTAGTATTTGGGGGGAAATGTCACTGAACTGGAATGTCTAATTTTAAAAGGAAATATTGTCATTTCAGCTTCTCAAAATTGTGAATTTTTTAAAATTGGGGCACAATGCTTGGAGAACTGTGCCCCTTACTCCTGGTGCTGCTGTTACCAGAATAATATCCCATCAAACCTATGTTAGGAGTCCCAGCATGACAACATTTCCTCCTGGGCAACGTTCCTGTGTTCTCTACTTGGCAGCTACGCCAGATACACAGCCACTGTGTCAGTTGTCTGCAACTTAAATTTTGAGACATAGAAAAACCTACAATAATGTGTAGCTTTGTCTTCCATTGCAATAATCTCAGTGAAGAATTTTGGCAGGTCCCCAACACACTTACAATGTTATTTCTAAGGATGAACCAGCCTTTAATAAGAAATTGAGTTTATTGATCCGGGGGAAAACAAATTTCTGTTTTTCTTCTCTACAATCTTACTTCTAAGAAAACAGTGACCCTATTTTTCAATAATTTGCAACTAATCCTTAAACAACTGTTACACTGTTAACAACTTAATTAATCACAGGATAGCTGAGATTGGAGGCACCTCTGGAGATCACCCATGTCCAACCTCCCTGCTCAAGCAGGGTCAGCTAGAGCAGGGTGCCCAGGACTGGCCAGTTGGGTTTTGAGTATCTCCAAGGATGCAGGCTCCATAATCTCTCCTGTGCCAGTGTTCAACCACCTTCACAGTAAAAAAACATTTTCTTATGTTCATAGAAATTTCCCGTGTTTCAATTTGTGTCCATTGCCTCTTGTCCTGTCACTGTGCACCACTGAGAAGAGTCTGGTTCTCTCTTCTTTGTACCCACCCATCAGATATTCATAAACATTCATAAGATCCCCCTTGAGCCTTCTCCTCTCCAGGCTGAGCACTCCCAGCTCTTTTGGCCTCTCTTCATACAACAGATGCTCCAATCCCTTAATCATCTTTGCTGCCCTTCACTGGACTTGCTCCAGTAAGCCCACATCCCTCCTGTGCTGGGGAACCCATGACTGAACACAGCACTCCAGATGTGCCTCTCCAGTGCTGAGATAAGTGACAGTGGCCTCGCAATGACATCAGCCAGCTCCCTCAGTACTCATGGGTGCACCCTGTCAGGTCCCACGGACTTGTTTACATCCAATTTGTTTAAATGTTCCCAATTTTAACCTGATCCTCCCCCACTGCAAGAAGGGGGAGTTTTCCTTGTGCCAGACTTTCTGGGCTCAGGGGGCTGGGGTTCCTGAAGGCTGATCTTCATGAGGACTGAGACTTGTGGCGAGCTTTCAGTTTTATCAAGGGTCGCTGCTGGGTGGATAAAAGCAAGACCGGCAGTTGACTGAAAGCTGGTCATTGTTTTATCACTAATATTAGTCACAAATTATACAAAACCTCAGTTAACATAAGCTACCAGATGGCCACTCCAGCAACCCCTTCAGAGCCAGATTTCCAAAAGCTTTTGGCATCCTGCAAGTCTTGCTCACTATATGCACGGGGCAATAACGTTCATGTTGCACTTATGTAGCATGCTCTTCCTCTATCTATGTTTCTTTTTACTGAGCCAGATTTGTTCATTTTAGTGCAACAATAAACTATCTCCATTACTGCTGCAGAAGCACTTTGAATGAGCAGAAAGCTAATGGTGGGCTGAAACTGTGCAGACCATAAAAGGAATGCAGTTCACACTAATTTTTTGGATTAGCTTTATCCCAGCAGGCGTTACAAAACCTGTAGTGGGATAAACCCACCAGCTAATTCAGGGTCTGAGCAGAGAGGAAGAACTCCAAAAGAAACATGCCGCAAGAGAGAGCAAACAGCTCCAAGCACAGCAGTTCCCACCATCCCATGGGGCATCGGTGGCAGCATTTCCCAGTTCTCTCTGACTGCACAACCAAAATGAGACATGAGCTCAAGGGGAGGAGTACTCTCCATTAAGATACCACACTGCACTCGGGTCATTTCCACTCTGCCTCACCAGGACGTGCATAGGCATTGACACTGAAGCCAGGGTCCCTATCTCTTCCTCACCTCTGCTGGCGTTCATTGCTTGTTGGTATTTCCACAGAGTCACCCTCTTTAAGCTCGTCTGAGCAGCAGTGTGGGTGAGAGATGGGACCTTCTTGGTTGCAAAGCATCCAACTACGTGTAAGAGCCACAGCTGTAGATGTTTAAATACAAGTCTTCCATTTAAAGCTGCTCTGAATGTCACTGTTTCTTAACACCACATAAGACATAATTTATAGTTTTCCACAGAATAAAATACCCTCTCCCCCTTTTTTCATTTACACTCTGTAAGTACTTAATTTTTTAAATTCATGAGTAGCTAGGTATGACTGGGTGATTTATTTAAATATCAGCATGATTTCCATGTTTTATCCTTTTTATAAACAGGAGTCCTATCACAATTCAGAAATATTTAAAAGGCTGTCAGGGTTGTAAGGGTAGCTTTCCTGCACACAGTAATGGGTTCTTATACTGTGTTTATAATCCATCTGTGTACCTTCAGCATTTTTAATACACCTTGCTCTGCAATACCAAGATGCCACCTGTATCTCTTCTTTAGGCTCAGTTGTTTTTCTCCATTCCCAATTATACTTATGCACTAAATCTTTTAAACCTCTATCCAGTCTGCAGCTTCATTGGCTCAAACTAATGAACAGAATTTTCTAATTCCCTTATGATAATCCTATTACCTGTCCAAAGCTCTTTCTGCAAGGGTCATCATTACACAGAGATGTAAATCTGAGACCAGGTCTATCTGTGGTCAGTTGTAATCCAGCTCCTCTCCTGGAAACCACCAAGGACATTTGTCAGCGCTTGGAAAAAACAGAGCTGAGCAACTGAGCCTCTCAGGTAGAGTGATTTGTATGTCGATCGCCTTTCAAGTTTTATTTTAGTAGAGGAATAAAACATGGTGTTTCAAAGATTGCCACAGCTGCTAAAATTTATTAGCAGTGTATTAAACATTCTAATAGATAAACTTAACTAACTGATACGGTCTCTCAGAAGAACCTCACCTTTGGCATCAGGCTGAAATGTAGCTGTTGAGATAAAAACTAATGCCAGATTTCCAGTTATGAATTTTGCAGGCTGTTTTGATTAAGCTGAAAATAACAAGCTACAAGAGCTGTCATTATTTGTGCTTTAAATAAATACAAGTTTTGCTCTAGCGTGGACAGTAAGTGGTGCTTCACTCCAGATGGAATCATTTTGGGGAGGAGGAAATATATTAGAAATCTGACCCCTGAGCTGCTGACGGTGTGTGCTCAGGCTATCGGAAGTGACACCTATGTCTAAATTAACAGAGCTTTTATATTCCTTGCATGGAATCCTACCTCTCTCTATTTGATTTTGCCATTGATTTAATTCAAAACGGGATTTCTGGTTTTTTTTGGTAACCTATCTTTGTGTACTAACCTGTATATAAGAATCTGCAAGAGAATATAAACATGCCATTTCTTCTGCCTGTACTGGCATGGAGTTCTGCACTCTGGCGAAGGGAGAATGGAGGGCTCAAATGTCTGGGATAATTCCCAGAATATTTTCATGTCTGGGTCCATTGTTTTCAGAGCCTCCAGGAAACTCTAAATCCTAACTTTAAGATAAATCCATCTTACCCAGGTGTCTAACTTCAGGCTCAGAATTGTTTTCTTGCAAAAGAATGTTTTGGTAAGGATAAAGATTGGTGTGACAGAATAATAAACCAAATGTACTGGACAAGAAATTTCACTATGCAGCTGGTGTGACAGCATTACTTTTAGGCAGGTTGCAAGTACGTAACTAAAGGTATAAATGATGTGTTACATGAAAAGATGAAGAAAATGCCCCTGTCTAGCTGCTGAGCCTACCTACTTTGAGGGCAATCTGTCATTGACAGCAATGGAAAAAATCGTCAGGTCCACAGTTCAGTGGAGATGCAGAGACTGCTTTACTTACCTATCAGTATTTTGCTGTTCTCAGTGGCACGTCTTTGTCATTTGTACTCAGATTTGGATTTGGCAGTGGGCATTAGAACAGCCATATTGTATGTGTATATACATATACACACATACAGAAGATGAGCATGTTGTGAATTGTATAGGTCTAAGTGGTCAAGAAACCTCAGGGCAAAATCACATTTTAGATTCTTCCTTCCAACCTGCTTACACAAAAATTATGATCTTCACAATCAACCGCTTTACAAGTTTTCTGCAAGCACTTGAAATTTTTTTTGACAGGAGGGAACAGTTTGAACATAAAGTCATTCTTCTGCAGCTGATGTATACCAGATTGCTAGAATTATATGTGAATACTTCATCCTATTTCAGAATGGGATTTTAAGCTGATCTCCGTTATAAATATTAATGTCTAATCATAGCAATTCTAATTACAGCACAGCTAAAATCCTGGGGAAATACATTAGGGAATGAAAAATAATGATCAAAATAATACAACTTAAGAGCAAATTGCATAGCTAAAGATGATTGCTATATGCCAGTATACACAACTACTGGTTTTCAGTGGTAAAGGGAATTCTTTTCATATCATTGAATTGGATTCACAAGTCCAAAACCAAATTGAATCACATTCAGTTCTAAATCACTAGCAGCAATGGATCTTGAAGCCATTACGGGGTTCCCTTATTCCTAATTTACAAAGTGCAAAAACCCTACAGGTATTTTACATCTTCAAAATACTCATGATGCCATCTGTTCATATCCTCATCTCAGCTGCAAAGTTTTTTCCTGGGTGAATTACACTATTAAAGGACATCTCGGCCCCTTTCCAGCCCTCAAAAAAAAAAAAAAAACCCCAAAAAAAGAGCAAAGAGAGCGCCAATTCAGAAAAAAAGGGCCTAACTGATACAATCAGTATCACCTCAGTAGGGAAATAATTTTCAATAAATCCACTAGACTGGATTACAGGGATTAGTCAGCTCAGTTGTGCAGCTAACTGCAGTTATAGGAGGCTGTGATTCTCTCTATATGCAAAAGCTGTGCAACTTCAGAATAGTCTTAAACGCAGAAGACACAAGAACTGATGAAAAATCTACATCACCCTTAAATTTCCACCCCATCTTTTAGACCTATTCTTCTAGACTAGGTCTTCTAGAAGACCTAGTCTTTTTAGGCCACTTTCAGATATCCAGTGGTGTAAAACCAGAATAACAAACCCATATTCCACAAGCCACCTGTGGAAAGAAAACCCTCCAGAGACTGTACAGCACTCTGGTTAGACACCAGTGAGCAAGGAGAGGAAAGAAAAATCAGGTTGCCTCCATGATTTGGTATGTTTAACATGGCAAAAGGATGCAGGGAACTCAGCTGGAGAGTCTGGTAACTAGCTTTCAGTGCTATCCCATCTTAAACTACATAGTAGGCTTCATTTTAAGGCATATGGCTAACCACTGTTAGACTGAATTATAACCTTAATTCTGAATTCCTTGAATGAGTGCAAAGATTTAGCCTGAGTCCCAACACAGTGAAATGTTTCTCACCGATTTAAATGTAAGCTGGAACATGCTATAAATCAACACAGAGAACTCCGCTGCATTGCAACGAGCATACACCACAGTTTTTGCCTTTAATGTTCAATGCCTACGGAGTTCAAGTGAAAGCTGTAGAGCAATGCTCACAATCAATATCCAAGTACAGAGCAATTCCTATTCTGCTTCTTACTGGAAGGAATTCCTATGCTGCTTCTTACTGGAAGGATGATATCAAAGAACTATGAGTAGAAGAACATACAATGAGAGAGAGAAATGGGGTCTACCCAATACCAGGTATGAGCAGAGTTGGCCAAAATTAGGGGAATAGCACTTTCTGGGTAAAGAACAAAAATCAAACCAAAACAAAAAAATCCCTTCCAACTATTTCAAGTGAAAGACCTTGTGAATTCGTGTCACCTCTTGCATTAATTCTTTTTTTTAAGCTGAAATGAAACATTTCAATTTTTCATTGGCATTTTCATTTTGGACAGACATGCAAGATGAGGGCAACAACAAGTAGAGGAAGTATGATAAGCCTGAAAAATAGCTCTATATATTTGCCTGCCAAAACAAGAAACTGTTTTTGATGACCCAGAACCCTTTCCACTCTAACAGCCACAGATAATAGAAGAGAAAGAAGGAAAATGCAAGAAATCACAGTGAGCAAATGACATATAGTTTTTCTCACTGCATTCAATCAGAGGAAGGGATGGCAACATTGCAGGAATGGTGATTCCTGCAGAGAGAGCTAAGCTGGGCTTTAATGAGCCATCTCAGCTGCTCTGAACAAAGTACATGCTACATTACGAAACTCCACACCGTCAAAGACCCTCCAAGAAATTTCTGAATTACCACTCTTGTTACCTAAGCCAGCCATCCAAATAAGGCTCTGTGAACTGTAACAGCAGCAGTGACTTCAGCCTAAACTCAGCCACGCTGGGTGGCAGATTCAATTCTTGGTCTTTCTCAGCCTCATAGAAAACTGCTGGCTAACAGGTCTTGCACAGAGCCAGGTGAAAGTGTGTTATCAAAGTTGTTCTTAACAAAAATGATTTTACTGAAATTTTTTTTTTGTCATTGTTTCAGTGTTGATGAGAACTTCCACAAAAGCAATATGTTTGTTTTGAAAACATTGAAGTAATAAATTCAAATGGCATCTTGAAATTAAATTTGTTTCTATTTGCATATCCTTGCAATTTCAGTAGTATAACATTCATAATATGACATCATAATTAAAATATTCTTAAAATATTCCATTTATGCACTATCTTAAGGAGAGTTGCTTTGCATGGAATTAAATATTTTATCTTAATTTGAGATGAAAGCATGTTATAATAAAGTCTTGTCATTTTGACATGAAATATCAAATAAAATAATTGCAGTGCTGAGTCCTGTCCTTCATAATTGCTGGAATCCTATTAAAATAGCTGCCTCCAGCGGTACACAAAGATAACCACACATTCCCATTTCTCTTTATAGCAGGGATGCTGTCTAGGCTTAAAGCAGTAAAGATACTAGCTATTCCTCTTCTGAGAGATCCCTTAAGGAAGGCCTTTGAAATTTTTAAATAAAGCAAACCAAGACTGTTTTGAAAGAAATTATGAGATAAAGCCTTGGATCTCACCTCTATGAAAGCACACAAATCCAAGCATATCAATGCTGTTGACCATTAAGTTCAATTGTGGTGTCCTTTGAACCCTCAATAACATGCAAAACTGGTTGTGGGGAGACCCCAATTCTTTTCAGAGAAGAGATACCAGAAGGCAGCATTTGGCAACTGCTCATCTTCATTCTCTTGCATGTTGGATGCTGTCCAGGTTTATTCTGTTACATATCGCATTTGCTCGCATGCAAGGGGCACATTTGAAAATACAGCCTAGCTAAAAATAACCTTGCTAAGCCTTAAGCCAAACAGGATGGAGCAAACCCTCAGAAAGAGTTAGGAGAAGTCAGGCTCTGTCAGATGAGGAAACATGCCAGCCATTGGCCATCCAAAGTCTAAATATAGTGCCTTTAGACCTTGGGGACTTCCTCAGTGCCCACGAGAGCCACCTCCATGCACTCTTTGCTTTTCAGGAGACTGTCTCTCCCACTGAATGCAAATTTTCATTCCCATTATCCATGCCTGCATCCTCTCAAGATTAGTTAAGTTCTGTAGTTCATCCAAAAAGGGTTTCAGGCCACTGAACCAAGTTGTCTTGGAGATGTCAGTAATCCACAACCTATGGTAAACAACACACTAGAATGCATTTATTCAGATCTTACTTAGATGACTTACTAAATCATTTTAGAAAGTGGCTATTTATTCAAAATACAGTAGCAATAATTTTAGGACTTCAGAATTTTATTATACTCTTCTGTTTAGTACGACTATTGATGCGTCATCCAAGACTCTCCTACAATATTTAAAAATATAGGGATTAATATAGTCTTGCAGTCATACAGACCAACCTAGTGTTTATCGACTATTAAATAGTTAAATGAATTCTAATGTGATTTTTTTTAGAGAGCTTGTTGGAACACATCAATAAATGAGGCTCTTACAAACTGATTCACATTTGAACTGTTCTACTGGGACAGTTAACGCTGTAACAGTCATTTATCATGTAAATCCAAATAACTGACATCATGGTAATCTGAAATAGCATGGTTTTTGTCTGATTTATGATACTCTCTGGTTTTGTGTCTGAGTCTAATTCTCCCAAAGGGAGAGTGAGTGCTCTCACATGCATTCCCATCTTATTCTTTAACACTGGAGAATCCACGAAGAAAGCCCCTTTAAGTGCTGAAGCCACAGCAAAAAGCTTTTAGACACCAAAATAATTAGAAAAAAAATCCTAGAAAAATCAGATTTCATTACTTCTAATGCTCAGAATTCCTCTCCTTTCCCAAATACAGCACACTGCATATGGCTGCTGCTCCATCCACTTCCCATGTCTGCTGCAGGCAACTCCACAGCTGCAGTCAGGTTCCTACAGTGGCTCAGGTTTAACCAAATGTTATGCTCTCCTGCACAAACAAATCCAGAGCGAGGAGAAAAAACACCATCAGAACACCTTCAGTGTCTCTTGTTCTTACTTCTCTTGATCCTGTGGCCAGCTGCTACAAACAGAAGAGGTCAGGACCTGGCTTATCTTATCATGTCAGCTACAATAGCAATGAGATGGGGCTGCTCTGACACTTTGCAGAAGGTACCTATACCCTGCAGCAGCTTCCTACAACACAAGGAACATTGTGTTCAGACACTTACCACTCATTTTCTATTTTATTCACTAGAAACTCAGGCTGTTGAGTATATTTTCCATTTACCCTTAAGATTAGCACTGAGGAACCAGGGAATTCAGGCATCTTTGCCCACACCTAGGACCGCAGTATCTGTGATACTGTCATTTCTTGCATTTTTGCATAAGCATTTTCACATCACACAGGTGATAGTAATGCTTCACCTGGCCTTTGCTCCAAATTCTGTCCCTAGGAGGTAAATCGGCATTCGAGCGCTGTATTGGTGTGCACATCGTGCTGGTGTGCACATATGAAGCAGATGAAATGAATCAGAGGCATTTACAGTAAGATCTTTTCCAATAAGACCATTTTCTTCCCTTCATCTTCCTTTTTCTCTTTCCCTTCTTTTCCCCCACTCTCCCTAAGCAAACAAGCTTCCTGGTAGCTCCTGCTGCTTGTTACAACAAGCCCTTTTCTGCTCATGCTGATGGTCTTTTCTTGTGCTCAGATGAATGTTAGAAGCCTTCAAGAAAAGATCACTGTTAGATGGCTGCAGCCAGGCTGGCTTCTTATGAGGTGATACAACTGTAGCCTGACCATGGGGAAGGCTAAAATATTTGGAATTAATTTCAGGATAGACCCATGGCAGTCCCTGTGAAGGAGTCTTAGAAACAACTGACTGTACACAGAAAAACTGGCCCAGAATTTGCACTCCAGTTTCTACATAAATAAAAGCAAGTCCCAGTGAAAGGATTTATTATGCTGTTTATCTGAGCTGTTTTGGATCAGGATAGGAAAAGCATGTGTTTTAAGCCATCAGCCTTTTCTCCAAATTGTGACATTTATTTACATGTTCAGAGGAACTTGTGTAAATGCCTTTGTTGCTGCATAACTGCAACCCCAGTTTGCTTAGTTTTGGTCTGCAAAGTAAGCGAAAACATTAGTTCTAATTTTATACAGTTTTACAAGCCACATGTAAAGCTGTTTACCATTTAGCTGGTGAAAGTTCACCATTTAAAATTAAGAGTCAGTCGCAGGGTCCAAAGAAAAATATGAAGCCTCTGGAATGACACCAATGGTATAAAAGATCTATGCAGGAAAGGGATAAACCAGGAAGTCATGGAGCTGACATAACCACTGCAGGAGTTACAGCTCTCCAGGGCTCTCTGTGGCCACACGAGATTGTCCGCTTTGGCTTTCATCTTCTGATTAATTAAGGTAACGTGAGGAATACATTCCTACTACTGTTTTTACTTCATGCAATTTTAGTTGCTACAGGGATGTCAGGATCATACAGTGGAGACGTTATTTCTGACATTGCAAGCAAGGGGGCCAGGCAACCCTGTAGCACACACTGTGAAGTTGCAGCTGGTTGACGGACGTCCAAGTCCCATTCCATTTAATCAATTACTTTACAACCAATTAGTGCATTTTTTGGTAAATGGTCAAGTAAAAAAAAAAAAAACATTCTGTTATAACACAGCCATCTGGCAACAGCTTTACAGTTCAATAGAGGAAATTTTTTTCTTCTAATTTGTATATACTGACCTGACTCAAGATTGCCTGCCCCCTCCTCGCAGTGTCTTTGCTGCCTTTTTACAAATATAGACATACCACTTTTACATGTGGATCTTCCCATTTAAGATAAATATGGAAATTAATCCCCCAAACTAGCAAGTTTCACTTTCTGCTCTGTAAAGGGAAGACAATTTTGCATCCAATAGCTGCACTTGTAGATAGCTATACATGTGTTAGTGTGTCAGGAGAGAAGAAAAACATTTTTTTATTCACGTTTCTGCATGCGTAAGAAACATTAGTGGATGGCTGGGAGAACTGTAGAACCATCCCACCTTTAGGTCGTGGCTCTTCCCATATTAAGTGTGGCTGAAAGCTATTAATACAGAATGAATATCCACTTGATAATGTAATGGCCAGGAGGATAGGAGATTCACACCAGCCTAACCCACTCACCTACATTACACAGCTAGTCTCTCCAGCTGAAAAAGACAATACAGGCTCATTTTCTGCAAAGCCACCTGGAGGGCTTACCCCCACACATTGACTAGGTAAAGTTGAGAAAAAACAGCTTCCCGTTGTTGGTGCCTTAAGTTAAATGCCTGTAACAGGATGATGTGAACAACTGACTCCGTCAACTCTTCTAAAACATGGAGATGTGCTTGGTGGAGTCTCAGGACACTTTACCAGAAGGGTAGGAAAGGGAATGGAAGAACAGCAAGCACCTGGCAGTCACAAGCAAGCCGTATCTGCTTGGTTCTGCCAGTCCTCCAGAAACATCTTCAAGGCAGCAGGCTGGAAGACACAAGGAATTCTTGAGAGCACAGGCTGAAAATACCTCCTTCATTGATGTCCCATTCCTTACCATAGCACAGTCTTACTTGGTCTGCTCTGACTGACTTTACTGTTGAGTCATCACCGGAAGACATATGTAAATCTAATTAAACTGCCAAGAAGTTAATAAATATTCCCTGTCAAGAGCTATTGCCCTAGTTTGCCCAAAGCATTAGATGCTGCACTCTGTCCAACCGGGGTGAGTAGGTCCAGCTGCAAAGAAAGGTACTAATTCAGTTAGAGTGTCAGGATTAGGAGATAATATAACTTTTCAAATGATGGGAAAGCAGCAAACAAAATCTTCACGCATCTCAGAGGATGCACGTTAATGTTCAGAGAAAGCCAGGAATGAAGAATGCATGAATTTGAAAGCTGTCATGAACAACTTTTTTTTTTAAATTGCTTAATTCTCTCCAATTTGAGAAGAAGACTGCTTAGGTAGAACCTGCATTTATAGGGATCCTGTTGGCTAGGTCAAGCCTGCCCTTTGCAGATAATGATAACAAAATGTAGATATGAAGAAAGCAAGAGCAGGAATTCCTACTGATTTACTTTTAAAGTTACAAATACACATTAGAAAAAAACTTCAACCAGCCTAAGAAAAAAAAAAAAAATCCAACCTGCACCAGAATTAAATATTATCATTTCTGAGCCAAACCTATTTTGCTAACTGTTTTCTGTGGGCAATTTTTTGCATATCTAGAGCCTTAGGAGGCATTCTTGGTCAAGCCCTACCCCAAAACAGAGAGTGGATACTCTCCCAACTTCACAAGTTTTGATTTGTCCCAGCCCTCCACTGCAGGCACCCTTTTTTTTTTTTTTGATGGAAAGGAGCAGTAAGAGTCTGTTCAAAGTCCCTACAGGGTACTATTTCTTCTAGATCTTTAATTAACCTCACATCAAATTTAAGTTTCTTCCCTTTTCCATAAAATGCTGGCCATCAACCTCTCTAAACACCTGCCTCCGGTCACTGCTAGAGTTACAGCTCTGACATAAGTGATTTTTGACAAATTATAGGGATTATACACACTGCCAAACATCTGTTGAGCTTGGAAAAAAAAAATATAAAATCTCTCCCCTGAGATTCTGCCATTCATCATGCCTTTGCTAATTACAGCAATAAACTCCAATCAAAACTCTGAAGGACATGTCAGTTCTAGCAGGCATACAGATGTTTACTTAAATATGTATTTATGTACAAGAAAACTCTGTCCTGACTTTCAGAGTACCGTGGTGAAATGCTCAATCCATCTGAGAAATCAGGCTAGGCATTGAGGTTAAACATGGATTGAGGCTTGTGCCCTTAAGTATCTGCATTTGAAAACGTTAGCTGTTCTGTTTTTGCTTCAAATAGACATTTTCTTAGCATCCAACCATCCTCCTCTTCCACCCCACTTGAGATATCCCAGTTTTTTAAAAAAGAAGATAAATGTTTCCTGACAGAATAAAAAGATGAATTCATCACAATAGTAACAACTATGTAACCACTCCAACAAATATGTAACACACTCCAAAAATTCAAATCCTGAGTTTCAAAAAACATTCACCATTTAATATACAAAATTAAGCTTTTTCAAATAAAAAATTTTGGTTAATGATAATTGAAATTTGACATTATTAATGTCAACTGATATTTTTTCTGAAATAATAAAACAAGTCCTGTTTTAAAATATCTGCATTCTGCCTTTCTATACAGAACACAGTGGTACTGTGGTAGAAGTGAAGCTGATTGATGTCAAAGACGTTGAGCTAGTTTCCCATTTCAGAGTGAAAACCAGAAATAAATGTTCAATCCATAAAAGATGAATAATTTCTGGTGCATAACTATAGGCCAAATTTTGAAAGAATTTAAAAAAAAAAATAGAGGAAGAGAAAGGGATTTTTTTTTTTAATCCCATGATTTTTAACCCAACACAATGCTGAAGCTAGAGGTACTCACATAGGGAATTTCCTAATTGGCAAAGCCTTAAGGACAAACGAAACATTGGACTGCATCTATTTTAAATGTTTCCATCTCACAAATAAAGGACAGCGTAACTCTCCTAAAGCGGATAGAGCAAATAATCCAATCCTATAACCCTCTCATCAGTCATAGTGACCTGCAGCAAAGCTGACAGCTTTTCTACGTCAACCCATCCTGGTTTATATTTTCTTCCTATCGTATGACCTCTTCTTTAAGCAAATAAAGTCTCATCCCAGTGTTTTGAAATTACATTTTTTCCCCAAATACAGTGGTCTAATCACTACATGATACACCATGTTTTTCCTTTAGGTAAGCCCAGGAAATTTCCATTTATCCATATAGTAAGCCTGTCTTTGCACATCTGGGTAACACAACGCCAGTGCAAGCAGTCAAAGCAGGCGACTGCAGCTCTGAAGGCTGGCTCTTAAATCTGTATTTACCCACCTTAATGTAAGGGACCTGATTGTCTCTGAATGCAAAGGGAGCTGCAGGTACTCCGTGTTTTCAACTAGCAGCTATCTGGCTTGGTGCCTGACAGTCATCATTGGGAGCAGATCACTAAAGGTGCTTATGGCTTTCAGCTCCCTCCACAATGCTCTGGCAACAGGTCTGAAATTCTGACCTCTGACCTTGACATTGATTTTGCTTATGTAATGATGCTAATGCCTCTTGCAAATCTAAATGCATACATAACCAAGGATGGATAGCGCTCTCGCTTCCCCCCCCACTTTTTTTTTTTTTAAAAGGGACTGGCTGAAAAGCACTTGGTTCGTATGATACTGATGTGCTCCAACCCCCTACCCAGTCTCTTATTCAGAAAACCTGCATTTTGACTAACAGCAAGAACTATACAACATACAGAACATGGCACGAAAAATGAACAGTGTTGGAAATGTAGCACTTCATATAGTAGCTACGAAAAGGATTGCAGCCGGGGCTGAAGCACACACGTCGTAACCATGCAAATCATGCAAATATACATTCAACCACTTCTGCTCACTGCTGCAGATCACACCCTGCAGCGCACTGAAGTTACTGAGAAGGCTTCAACGACATTGATGAGCTCTGGATTAGGGTCCTTGGAAATCTGTCACTGTTGCTAGCACAGGAGGATGCCTACCCTCCCAAGAGCGAGTGCAGAGCCTCACACGCAGAGGACTCAATGGATTCTGCTACACTGGGACATTTCCACTGCCTAGGCAGGGTTGAATGATGCTTTGTTCCAGTTCCATGTTATTTTACCTGATTCCCCCAAATTCCAGCAACCTGAACATTTAAATCCATAGTTGCTCCTTCTCTTGGCTTGCTTGCTTAAGAAGCTGTCCATCTGCCAGGTAAGTTTGGTGGCCGTTATCATTTGACAGAGGGGACAAGAATACACAGCGAAGGAATTCTGCAAATTGAAACCAGGAAAAACGGGCAGAGAAGTGAGGTTCAAATTAGTGCTTTGGTAGAGGGAAGTGCTGTTAAAATTCAGACACTTTTCCCAAGAGGCAAGAGCCAAGGGGACACTCCGGGCACATGTACCAGCTGACCAGCCACCCACACGTAGCTCAAAACATAAATCACAGAATCACAGAATGGTAGGGGTTGGAAGGGACCTCTGGAGATCACCTTGTCCAACCCCCCTGCTTGAGCAGGTAAACCTAGAGCAGGGTGCACAGGACTGTGTCCGGGCAGGTTTTGAATATTTCCAGAGAAGGAGATTCCACAACCTCTCTGGGCAGCCTGTTCCAATGCTCTGTCACCCTCACAGTAAAGAAGTTTTCTCTCATATTCAGCTGGAACTTTCTGTGTTCCAATTTGTGCCCATTGCCCCTTGTGCTGTTGTTGGGCACCACTGAAAAGAGTCTGGCCCCATCCTCTTGACACACACCTTTCAGATATTTGTAAGCATTGACAAGACTCCTCCTCAGTCTTCTCTTCTCTAGGCTGAACAAACCCAGGTCTCTCAGCCTTTCCTCATAAGAGAGGCGCTCCAGCCCCCTGATCATCTTGGTGGCTCTCTGCTGGACTTGCTCCAGCAATTCCCTGTCCTTCTTGAACTGGGGAGCCCAGAACTGGACACAGTACTCCAGATGTGGCCTCACCAGGGCCGAGTAGAGGGGGAGGATAACCTCCCTCAACCCACTGGCCACACTCCTTTTGATGCACGCCAGGATCCCGTTGGCCTTCTTGGCCACCAGGGCACAGTGCTGGCTCATGATCAGCCTGCTGTCCACCAGCACTCCCAGGTCCTTCTCAGCAGTATTACTTTCCAGCAGGTCAGCCCCCAACCTATACCGGCGCATGGGGTTGTTCCTCCCCAGGTGCAGGACCTTACACTTGCTCTTGTTGAATTTCATTTGGTTCCCCTCGGCCCAGCTCTCCAGCCTGTCCAGGTCTCGCTGGATGGCAGCGCAGCCTTCTGGCATGTCAGCCGCTCCTCCCAGTTTGGTATCATCAGCAAACTTGCTGAGGGTACACTCTATCCCTTCGTCCAGGTCATTGATGAATACATTGAACAGAACCGGACCCAGTACATACCCCCTGGGGAACACCGCTAGTTACGAGCCTCCAACCAGACTCTGTGCCGTTGATCGCAACCCTCTGAGCTCTGCCGTTCAGCCAGTTCTCAATCCACCTCACTGTCCTCTCATCTAACCCACACTTCCTAAGCTTACTTATGAGGATGTTATGGGAGACAGTGTCGAAGGCCTTGCTGAAGTCAAGGTAAACAACATCCACTGCTCTCCCTTCATCTACCCAGCCAGTCACGCCATCACAGAAGGCTATCAGATTGGTCAAGCATGATCTCCCCTTGGTGAATCCATGTTGACTACTTCTGATAACCTTCTTTGCCTCTGCATGCCTGGAGATGACCTCCAGGATGAACTGTTCCATCACCTTTCTGGCGATGGAGGTGAGGCTGACTGGCCTATAGTTTTCCGGGTCCTCCTTCTTGCCCTTTTTGAAGATTGGAGTAACATTCGCTTTCCTCCAGTCCTCAGGCACCTCTCCTGTCCTCCATGACCTTTCAGAGATGATCTTGGCAAGAACATCGGCCAGCACTCTTAGCTGTGCAATCACATGTGTGTGATTATGCAATCACACGTGTGTAAATGTGCAATCACATCTCGTTGACAAAGATTCTTTACTTTTCATTCCTCCACTTCCATGAGTTGCCAAAATTTCATACTTCCCACTTCATAGGCAATGTCCCACTGATTGCTGGGGATTAGCAGCATGCTGCTGATTTATAGCCTTACATAAACCCAGACACAGAACAGCATTTTCAGTGGGATTTGCACATATGGAGAGCAGCAAATCTGTGCCTAGAGCATGTTTCTATTTTGAGAAAAATATTTCCAATGTTTACTTATTGGACCAGTAGCAAAAACTCTTAATTTAGAAAACAAGATTTATTTATTGGCTTTGTCCTTTATGGAATGCATCTTGCCTTTTACTATTTGTTTAGAGATATTTTTTTTTAATTGCCCTCTCTTCTGTAACTATAATTTACCACTAGAAGACACTATTTTTGTATTTACAGTTGCAATATATTACAAGGATTAAATAAGCCTTCATTACAAATACACAGGCACAGTGCTTTCTTCCTGGGCTACCTCAGAAATTCAATATGCATAAAAGAAAATAGTAAAATAATTTGTAATTTTGGGTAAACATAAAACTCTCTGTGAAGGCCAAAGGCACAAAATATTTGTTATTAAGTAGAAAGCGTTCTTTTGTAATGGATAAAAAGGAAACACTTTATTAAATGGTCATTTCTACCCTGTAGTAAGGCTGGCCCATCTGGTCTAATGACAATGGAAGGATGAGCATCAGTAATAGGAATTGTTATTCTTGAGCTACAACAGGTCCAAAGCTCATCGAAATTAAATGGTAGCTTCAGGTATATACTTAGGGTTTGGGCTTTTTTCTGGCTTTTTTCTTGCTGAAGAAGTGACTTTTGGGACACAGAAAGGTCTCAAATCTCCTCTATGAAGAAGCTGTAATTTTTGCTTTCTTCACACAGAAAGTCTGACATAAAGACAGGAAAGTAAAGAAGTTACAGGAGAGGTGAGACTGCACATTTACATTAACAGAAAAAAATTAGATTTAAAGCAGTGACGATTTTATAAGAGATGGTTGCAATGGCCAGGGATGTACGTTCTCCAGCATGCAAGCCCATCCCTATAGAATGCAACCATCCCCGCGCTGCTAGCTGCTGCCTCTGACCTCTGCGCTCCATGAGGCTCTCAGGCTGACTCAGGTTTAAGGGCATTTTATTAACAGATAACCTTAATAAATTTCTGAAAGATACCACTGTCAGTCAACTAATTAGGACCCACTTGCAGCTGGTGTGTGAACATGAGCACTGTGGTCTGTCTGCATGGTTGGAAAGTGCAGCTGCTCTTACGAGAGCTGCTGTCTGGCACAGAGGATGGCTCTAGCTGTCCCCACTGCTGGGCACATCAGATTTCAGTGCACCTGTAAAGCCAAGGAGGTGGCAACTTTAGGTCTGAGACACCTTGTGATGGATCATTACAAACTGCTGTTACAATACCTGCTTTACTGTCTCAGCACTATGCGTTGACATTTCCTCATGGAGGTACTTGCACAATGTGCTCCAGAGCTGGTAGCACCCGCATTTCTCCAAATATTAGGAATCCAATTTTTTCTTTGGAAAATGCTGCACGCCCAACATACAAAAGAACACCACCGCACCACCCTAAAAAAAAAATCCAACCAGCAACAAAAAAAGAACTCTGTCTAAACCCTTCACAAGGATGTGGGAGAATTTCCTACCCTGGTGATTGCCCATTTTTGCCCACACATAAAACGCAATAGCTTACACCTTTTTCTACTACGCTTTCTTGAAAGGAAGAGTATGTACTACAGGAGAGCCAGCTCATCCTATAACTGAGCTTCCCACAGATTACTTTGCAGTTACGTGTTCATATGCCTTGTCCTCAGGTGCCTAGCTGGGAAACAGGTGGCTTGGACAGCTTAATTCTCACAGCACCAAGATAAGAACAATAAGTATTTATAACTCCACTGAGCAGAAAGGAGAACGGTTTCCTATCTACAGATTTTATATCAATAAAGTACAATTCATTACCTGCTTTTCTTCCAAACTTATCTGCAACACTTCCCACAAGTTTTGATTAATTGCCATGAGTACATGTATGAAATAATTTATTCTCACATTTACTAATTAGCTTTAATCCCAATACACACAAGTATCAGATTCCTTGTGTCTTGCTCAGCCATTATCCCACTTTATCCCTTGATGCTGCTTTGTAAAAATGAAGGTGTATTTCCTCCCGCGCATACATGCTACAACATTAACATCACTCTAATCACTCTAGTCTGACACACCAGCAGCTTTTAAATATGGCATTCATGGCGTGATAACATCTTCGCATTTGCTTCAAGATGGGTTTTACTGTGAAGTCAAATAAAGCTTACCTTAACATCTGAAGAGCTAAAACTAGTCTAGACTAAATGGGAGCACTCAAACAATCTGCCTTAAGACTCCTGTGGACAGTGACACTTTACCACATCATTAGAATTACAGTTTTCAACTAAAAAGGAAACTTGTGACTGATGTGCAACATGAGAAAAGACATGGTACTATGTGGTGGCAAAGCTCATGCAGAGGCCTATGTAGATGTCTATCAGCAGTGTAATAAAAATGCAAGAATCGATACTTTTCTCCCCCAGTATATCCTCCTGAAACAGATAATTGATCTCCTCAAGAAAGCTGCAGGACCCCAAGGAGATTTACTGTGACTTTCAGGAACCAGCAGAACATCAGCGTGACCCTGAGAGCTCAATGATCTGGCTAAACCCTGCTGCTCTGTAATGCTCTGGAACCACCCAATTGGGCTCACCTTGTCGATGGGAATACACAAAGGGAAACCTCTCCTCCTCCCTCAAAGAACAGTGGTTCTACTTCACCCCTCAGAAACTCCACTGTAAAAGATAAAAAGGGTGTTGCTTGAGTACTGCTGTATCGTAGTGCCCTGTGATTGCCATCTGGCTCCTTCGGTTGCCTTATTTATAGAACGGGTGGAACAAGAAAGTGGTTTTGATTTATAACCCCCATAATTTTTTCTATTTTGTAGCAAACACAGCCCAACCAGTACCAGCAGTCTAGCTCCAGGATGTTCAGAGGTCTCTTGCCCAACAGGTTCAAATAGTTGGCTCCATCTTCTGTATGAGAAATGAGCAGTTCAGGCAACCCTTAAAAATAAATACTTACAGCACTTGGAAAATTAATAGGTTCCCAATGCCAAGGGGGAATAAAAAGAAAAAAAAAAAAGAGAGAAAAAAAATACTTACTGCACATTCCCATTGCAGAAAGTTTTACAACTGCTATTTCACACCATGTTCTCAATATTCTCCGATGACTGAGAAGGAACAGTATAATGAAGAAACCCTGCCTAGGCACTTTCAGTAAGAATCTGTCCAGACACTTTTTTAAAGAGACTGACATAAGTCCTAATTCCTTTTTATGAGACAATGTTAAGCTCTACAATTATCATGTGTATTTTGATCTTCACTGATACCTAACAGCTGCAGGAAATTACACACAGCGCTGTACCTGCTGTAAGCTTATCCTTTTTCTATCCTGTTGTTAACCAGTCTCCTTTTTGAACTTGCAGCGTCTCCTACTCTAGCCACCAAAATGGAAGAAAATGCCAACACCAGCTTCGAAGAAGATTTTGAAGGACAGGCGACACACACAGGCAAGGAAACTAACTGCATTTTTTTTTCCTAAAAATAAGCTAAACCATCCCTGTTCACTGGGGAAGCCCAGAATTCGAGTAGATCCAATTGGTTTCCCAAACCCCTTGCACAGAAATGTAGCCTCCAAAGCCAGTGAGAACGTATTTTGGAGTAAGTAACACCCCTCACAGAAGGGCATGTAACACCAGACTGATCTTTGTGCCAATCCTCCTCATGTCTGAAGCAAATGGCAAACGCAGAAGACACCTGAAGAAGTCACCAACAGCAATGGCCCAATGCAGCTCTTGTTGGTTTCTTGCTTCAGTCATGAACAGAATCATAGAATCATTAAGGTTGGAAAAGACCTAAGATAATCAACTCCAACCACCAACCCAACACCACCATCCCTCCTAAAACAGGTCCTGAAGTGCCAGGTCTAAATGGTTTTTGAACAGCTCCGGGGATGGTAACTCCACCACCTCTCTGGGCAGCCTGTTCCAACGTTTAACCACTCCATCAGTAAAGAAATTTTTCCTAATATCCAGTCTAAACTTCCCTTGACGCAACTCGAGGCCATTTCCTCTTGTCCTATCGCTGGTTTCTTGGGAGAAGAGACCAACATCCGCTTCACTACAACCTCCTTTCAGGTAGTTATAGAGAGAGATAAGGTCTCCCCTCAGCCTCCTCTTCTCCAGACTAAACAACCCCAGTTCCCCCAGCCACTCCTCATAGGACTTCTTCTCCAGACCCTTCACCAGCTTCGTTGCCCTTCTCTGGACACGCTCCAGCAACTCAATGTCCTTCTTGTATCGAGGGGCCCAAAA
>WAAD01032565.1:68543-83589 GCA_013389945.1 Fregata magnificens | reverse complement strand
TGCCCGCTGGCCCCCCCGCCCCGCTGGGGCCATGCCGGTCCTGCAGCCAGGCGTCATAGTGCTGGACACGGGCAGCCACTAGCCCTGGCCACGCGGCCAACTTGCCACCTTCAAGGGCCACCGGCACGGGGCTGAGCACCTCGTCCCCCCTGTTGGCACCCCCGGAGCCGCTCCCCGTGTGCGTGGCAGCCTGCTCCCACGGGGAGTGGCAGCCAGCCCGGCCCCACGCCTTATCTGGTGCCAGGGTCCACAGGGCAGGACTGAGCTGTGCTCGGCAGCTGCCAGGCGCTGTGGTGAGAGGAGGGACAGCGGCCAGGGCGAGCCCCGGGGCTGGGACGGCGAGGGGCTGCCACCGCCGGGGCCCCCAGGGCTGCTGTTTGCCTTTGCTCTGGTGCCAGCCTGTACGTGGCACGGCCACGGGGCCGGTGCCACTGGCTGAGCTGCCACGCCTGGCACAGGGCGCTGCCCGTGCACTGCCACCACAGCACAGCCAGCACGGCACAGCCAGGAGCCAAACTAGCTCTTGGGGACCCTGGCGGTGTCTTCAGCCCACACCACACAAGGCCATCCAGGAGACGCCATGCCGCTGCCCCACGTCCCCGTCTTCCCAGCAAGGACGGCTATAGGGGGATCCCGCACCCCGCCACCCCCTCCCCGATTCCTCCCCCCGGGGCTGGCACCGGCACTCACCAGGCTGTCGGTGCCCTCCCGGCATCCCAGCACCAGCTCCGGCACAGGCCCGAGGAGAGCAGCAGTGCTAACGGGGCGCAGGATGGGTAGGCTGGCTGACCTGGTGTCCTGCGCCACCTGCTCCACCTTCAGCTCATCCCCGGGCTTAGCTGTGGAAGCATCAGGCGGTCAGAGTCCCCCAGGAGCCCCGGGACAGCCAAGTCTCCCGCCGGGCCCCCATCGCACCTTTCACCCGCAGGTAGTGTCCCCCAAAGCGGTACGCCTCAAACTGGAGGGAGAGTGGCGTGTGGGACTGGTCCAGGTAGATGTCCACCTTGCCCGGCTCGATTGCCTTCCTCTCAAAGACTGGCAGCAGCACCTCCCTGCGGGGACATGAGCCCCATGTCTGTCTCCATGTCCGTCCCCGCATCCATCCCTGCATCCGTCCCTGGCAGACTCACCCCAGGGACTTCTTCTTTGGGGCTGGCACGATCTCTGCCCCAACGTTGATGCTGAGGTCGAACTTCAGGGTGAAGCACTCCTTGCTGGGGTCCTGGGGGAAGGCGGCAGCCGCTCACCCAGGGGTCCCTCCCACCCGCTGGGGCCACACCGCTGCCCCACAGAGCACCCTGGGGAGAGGGGCCAGCGCCTTACGTCCGTGTGCCTGCGTCGAGCCTTCTTCTTGGGCAGCTTCAGTGCCGAGCTTCTCCGCTCCCTGCGGGCACAGGACAGGCAGGGTGACGGGGATGCCACGGGCTGGGGACGTGCAGGGGACACGCAGGGCTGGGGGCTCACCCTCTGCTATCCACCGGTCCCTCCTCCTCCTCCTCCACATCGGAGACAGGGCTGGTGCGTGGGGGGCACGAGCGCGTCGACATGTTGCGAGCCAGGATGGAGCCTGCAAACGGGTGTCGAGCTGGGCTGTGCCAGGACCCCCAGCCCTGCACCAGTTCCGGCTGCGTCCCACTCCCATCCCCGTGCTGCACCAGCCCCAAGCGCATCCCATTCCCATTGCTGCACCGTGCCAGCCCCGAGTGCATCCCACTGCCGCAGAGCCGCTGGGAGCAGTGATGCCGGCCACATCCAGCCCGGCTCACCTTGCGGGGGCAGGTCGAAGCGAATGTGGCCGTCAAAGTGCATGGTGCCATGGAGGCGGCTGTCGCAGAGCTCACACAGGCTGAGGGGGCCGCTGCGGTTCAGCTGCCGGCACTCCGCGTGGTGGCATACCTGCGGGCGCACACGTCAGCCAGGCACGGCCATGGCATGCCGGCAGGAGGGACGGACAGCACCACGAGCAGCAGGGACCCCCCTTCCCATTCCCAACTGCTGCCAGCCCACCACTCGCAGGCAACGTCGAGGCCAGAGCGGGTGCAGGGAAAGCAGCGTGAGCAGGACACGGCCACGAGGCAGGGGGTTCTGCACCACAGAGCCCCCTCCCTGCTCTGCTGCACTGAGTGGGGACCCTGGGAAGGCTGCACATGCTTGGGCACGGGGAGGGGGAGTCGGGGAATAGCCACCTGTGCCTGTGCCACCCACACCTCACCGGGTGTCGGGGAGGCTGTGCTCCCGCACTGCAGCCCTTTGTGCTGGCAAGAGCAGCGTCCCCGCGGCAGGACGGAGGAAGCGAGCGTCTGCGGCGAAACAATGCTCGAAGCCGGCACGTTTCCTCCGATTGTGTGCCGGCCGCGGCCCCGGCCCCAGCCCCACCGGGCATTCACAGCGGGTTATTTTTAAACCCCCGGCCAGGCCCCCAGTGCGGTGCGTGGCCTGTGACCCCCGGCCAGCGCCAGTCTCACTAAGGGCTCTGGCTGGCCCTGCTCCTGAGGACCGTGGTGCTGCCAGCCACTGCCAGTGAGCCCCGCTGCACCGCCGGCACGTCCCCGTCCCCATGTGGGACCCCCATTGCCGTCCTGCATGCAGAGAGGGTGCAAGGGGCTCCCGGGGAGGAGGGAGCCCTGCCCGGGCTTGCCTGCAGTGCGCCGTGCTGCTGTGGGGAGGAAGCGCCCGTGCAGCTCCAGCCGCCCCCGCTTCCTGCCCTCCTTCCTCCCAGCGCTGCTGAGGTCAGAGCTGACGTGCTCCCACCCCCTGTGCGCTCCCCGAGGGGCTGCCAGCCCCTCCGTGGCACCCAGCGCCGCAGCACTCGCTGGTGTCCTGCCACGAGGCAGCCACAGCCCCGGAGACACGCTGGCCTTACCACCAGCCCAGGACACCCCGTGCCCCTGGCCCTGGCCTTCCTCCTCTCCCACCGCGTGCCCCAGACCAACACTGTCATGGCCATTGTGGCACCTGCAGGACATGGAGCATGGCCGCGGGCTCCGGGCAGTGACCGCAGCCGACGCTTGCTCAGTGGGGTCCCCCCGGGACCCTAAGCAGCTGCCCCACCGGGACACGGGGGTCCCCATCCACCCTATGCCCGCGGCTCAGCCCTGGGCTCCTTCCCCCAGGAGGGGCCCGGCAGGATGCCCAAACCCCTCTGCCCACCCCAGGGGTCAGATCCCGGCCCCACCACGCTCCCGGCACATGGCAGCTTCGCCCTCGGCAGCTGCCCCACAAAGCGAGGGGGGACGTGGTGCAGCTGCGTGCCAGGGTAGGACGAGCCCCCAGCCCGGCCAGGACCCCCTGCCCCACGCTACCTGCCGGGTGCCGTCAGGGGCCTCTGGCAACAGCGGCAGTGTAGCCTCGGTGGGTCCCTCCCAGCGGTCCCGGCTGCGCCCCAGGGTGGCCACAGCCCAGCACCACCTGTGCCCCCGCCGGCGCTGGCCCTGCCACCCCAGCTGTGCAAACAAAGCGCAGCAGCACACCTCCCGGTGTGGCCGGGCTGCCGTCCTGCCTTCTGCGCCAGAAAGACACTGCCCACAGTCCGGCACAGGAACGCCAGGGACTCACTGAGAGCTGGTGCATGGGTCCAGCCTGGCCCCGCACCCAGCCAGCCGGTAGGAGAGAAGGGACCCTAAATCCGCCCTGGCATCACGTTAGCAAGTGGGGGGACAGACGGGCTGGAGCAGATTAGCCTGAATCACACCAGCTAAGGGAAACGGGCAAGCCGCCGCCATGCCGTTAAATGCCGGCAAGACCACGACACGACCATGGAAGGCATGCCCAGCACGGGCCGGGGGGACACGGCTGGCAGGGGGCTGCCAGCCATGCCAGGGGGGCTTCAGGGAGCGGCAGGTCGGGCAGAGCTGCCGGCTGCCCCTTCTCACCCGCAAGACTGACGCCGGGCGCCGGCAGAAGGCAGCTGCCTGGCACTGCCCACCACCCCACAGGACCCACCTTGGCTGCCCTCCTCTCGCCGGTGCAGTCAGGGTTCTGGCAGTGCAGCACCGTCTCCTCTGGTGGGCACGGCTCAGCTGTAGGAGAGGGGGGGTGTCAGTGTCGGGGTGCCGTGGTGAGCCCCCTCCAGCCCCATTGCACAGAGGGGCTGCGCCGAGGCTCCCGCACCGCAAACCCTGGGGTTAAGAGCTTGGCAAAGCACTACGGGCTCAGCTGAGGCTGGGCCTGCCTGCTCCTGCCTGCCCCGCAGCCTATCCAGGGGGATGAAACCCCATGCCCAAGAACCAGCGCTGCATCCCCGCTGGGGGAAGGCACTGCGCATCCCGCAGCGTCAGGATCTGGCACCTCCTGCCCGGCACCCCAAGTCGCAGACCTGCCTCAGCTCCTGCAGGGCCGGTATGGACCGGGGCTGCAGCAGGAACGCTGAATCTGCCACTTGACAGCCCCTAAAGGGGCTTAGGAGCCACGTTAAGCTTTGACAGTTAAATCGGCCTTGGGGACAAATCCTATTTTGAAGGCTTTTGTTATGTGTCTTGTCTAATCGTTTAAAAATAACAGACTCCGGATGGCTCACAGCAAAAGAGCAGCACGAACACCATCCTGCAGGGCAGCCCGGCTGTGGGACAGGGATGCTCTAATGGGAAGCTGCCCCGCCAGGCATGGAGCTGGTGCAGGAGATGTGGAGAGGCCGGGCGGCATGGCTACGCCAGGCAGCATGGCTGCACCAGACAGCGTGGCCACACTGGCCCTAGCAGCAGGGCAGCCGGCACAGGGGCTTCCCCCGCCACGCCACTCCCCTCTCCTGCATCCCTCCTGCCAACAAAAACAGCATCTGCCCTGGCCCGAGCGGGACCGCGGCCAAAGCCGGGGTTAGACTCAGTCTGTGGGAAAAACTGCCTTTTGGGGCAGCGCTGAAAAAGCTGCTGCTTCTGCCCGGAGAGGGAGACTCAATTGGACTGGTGCCAGCTGCCCCAGCTCCCAGCCGGGAGGCAATCCCAGGCACAGGCAGGACTGCCCATGCCGGCAGGGGCTGCCGCGGCACGGTGGGCACTGCTGGACGACGGTGCAGGAGCAGCCGGGCAGGGCTCAGCTTNCACAGCGCCCGCCGGGCTGGGCCGGCCCCACGGCCCCCGCCGCCGCCGTTTCACTTGACCTATCGGGAATAATAACGGAAACAAGTAAGAAATTCTTTCACGCACCCAAGGGAAAGTTTTCCAAACTCACCGAAAACTCGAGGCCAGCCAGAGCGGCCGGCAGTGCTGGGGACCAGCCCCACGCTGCAGCTGCGAGCACGACCAGAGCTGCGTGGCTCTTCCCAAACGCTGACCCTGGCAGCAGGTCACGCAGGCACTAGGGCCTTACGCGTGCTGGCTGGGAGCTCCTCGGCAGGGAGTGCGCAGAGGGAGCCCCAGTTTCTGGCGGAGGCAGGAGGGTGTCCGGGTGCCCACCAGACGCTTCGGGGACCGGAGGAGGGATCCTGTCCCCACCAGCTTGTCTCCCCGGCTGGTCTCCACCTCCTTCTCCTCCTGCTGCCAGCTGTGTTATCACACCCGGCTCTCCCGGTGACGGCAAACGAGTTTGAAACCAGACCATGCTTGCACCAGAGCGCACCGCAGCAGCTCACTGTTTCAGACATCCGTCTGAGCCAGGAGGGAGCGGTGCCAGCAGCACGGGGCAGTTTACTTGGTGCCCCCCAGTTGCACCTGCAGCATACCCCCTGCAGCATCCGCATTGGACTCCCCAGTGCGTCCCCGCAGCATCCCCGCTGCGGCCAGAGCTGCTCCCAGCCCCTCACCCTCCTTGCCAGGGCTGGAGCTTTTCAGCCAAGCGTGACTGCCTGCAGCCCACCGGCCCCCCACGCTCCCCCAGCCACCTACCCCCGAGCTCCTCACTGATGTCCAGGCTGGAGCTCCAGGAGAAGCGTTCCACCGCCCCGTACTCCAGCCCGGCCAGCCCAGCAGGCAAAGCCTCCAGCTCGTAGGCGCCCCGCTTCCTCCAGTACAGANGGCGGAGGGTGCCGCTGGAGGCTGCCCAGCGCCCGCGCGGGGGGCGCACAAAGGGCCTTTCTTCAGCCTCCTACAGACATTGCACAAATTTCACTTTCCGCTGTCTATGAAAGACATTCTGCCACGGAGACAAGACGCGCTTGTGATTAAAATAATCGGCATGAAGTGGGGGCTGTTTGGCGGCTCCGCTGTCGGACTGCTTTTGGGGAGGCAGGAATGCGCCGCCCCGAGCCCTGGCTGCACCCCGACACCCGTGGGCGTGCCGGGGGCCCCCAGCCCACACAGGAAAAGCTAGGGATCTTTAGGGGGGATCTCCCCCCTGCTAAATCCAAGTAAATGGGAAAGCACCGGATAGGGCTTAAAACCCGCAAAGGCAGCAAAGGACAGCACCTTTGTCCTGCCCCACGCAAGGCCCTCCCTAAAACAGGGGGAAAACAAAACACTGCACAGGAGGATCAGCCAGGCTGAGACCACCCCAGCCCCCAAACTCATCAGCATCAACAGCATCTTCTCCCGAAGGTGCCACATGCTCCCCATAGTTTTGCTGCTTTGAGGCGCCCTTTGCCAGAAAAGGTAGCCAGAAATTAAAAATCGTTGCTGAAAAGTTAATAGATGCTAACATATTAAAAAAAAAAAAACCCAAACCATCCTGCTTTATTTAGCACATCCTTGATGCTTTAAGTGCTAAGTAACCAATTTCCTATCGATCACTGTACCGAGTGCCCCCCCCCTCGCCGGCGGGATGCTACACCAAGATTTACACTCTGAAGCCCCTGGCCACCCCGTTGCCGCTCTCCCCCTCGGGGCGGACCCATGGTGAGTGCCAGGAGCCGGAGCAGGACCCCTGCCCGAGGCTGCACCATCTGCCTCCGGGCCCCAGCAGGCACTGGCAGCTTGGTCCCCCCGCCCTGGAAGGGTCTGAAACTGGACACTTGAGGCTCGGCGTGGGCACACAGAGGTTACTCGCTCATCCCCTGGCCCTGAGGGGGGGAACTCTGCCTGGCCAGCACTGGGTCCCTCGCCCTTGGCTGGGGGAGGTGGAGGTTGGGGCGCTGGTGACAGCACCGAGGGGGATGCTCAGCCCCGGGGGGTCGCGGTGCTGGGCTTTTCACCTGTGCCGCTTGCCCGTCTCACCTTTCCCGGTGCCTTTTCTGCCCGCTCCCCCGTGACTTGAACCCCCGCCTCTCCCCGCTCGGGATTTTCCTCCTGGCTGCACGACGGCCCCTGTATTTATTTTAGCCACTGTTCAGGCCGGGTTGCTGGCCAAGTCCTTCCTTCACTGGCAGACCCAGCCAGATGGGGATAATTAGGCCTGGATTAAGTTAAAACTTTAACTCTTTAAAAGGCAGCAATGCTGCACAGCCCCTCGCAGCTCCTCTCCAGCTCCATCCCCTCCCCACTAGTCATCCCATTTAATTTGTTCGTTTACAGGTACGCGTTCTTGGAGTGCTAGGAAATCTCCTCGTAAACCAGATAAAAGCATTTTTCGCAGGTTACTCACGCCCACAGTGGCTGCCAGCTGAAAAGACCCAGCACCGAGCCGCACACTGCATCCCTCCTTCCTCCATGGGAGAGACCTGGCCGCAGGGTATCTGAACAGGCACCCGTCTCAGGGGGCTGCGGACCCCAGGGCCAGACTGTCCCCCTGCTTTTGGGACACGGGCAGAGCGATGCCACATTAGCAGGAACCGCAATCAGAAGCCAGGTTATTTTTACAGTCAAGGATCCATTAAATGCCTGGCGTGCTGATATTACCCATTCAGAAGTGGTTTTCCCTGAAAAGGTCCTCAACTCAGCCCGAGACGCTCACTCACCTCTGCATGATTCCCACCAACGTCGTCTTCACTCAGGAGCAAAGCGCTGCCCCAGCAAAGAGCTGGGGGAAAAAAAAAAAAAAAAAAAAAAGTTCCTCTAGTCTTTCCTAGTGGGGCACAGAGCAGGTAAAAACTCAGGCAAGAGTTGCACCCCAGTGCTCCGTGCAGCACATGGGTAACAAGTTCCTCCCCACTTTCATCCCATTTTAGCCTCTGCCCGTACCACAGTCTAGACAGAGCTGGGCACCACATTCGAGCTAGACCCAGAGCTCTTCCCAGACCGGCGCTCAAGGCGTTGAACTTAAACCGTAGCAACAGGGTACGCAGCCAGAGCCAACGGCCAGGCAGAATAAAGCAGCGTCCCCAGCCGCAGAGGGCTGCACGGGGCCGTCGCCAAGGCAGGCTGTGACAGCGCAGAGCCAAGCGGCGAGCAGCTGACTCCCTCCAGCGGCTGTATCTGCGGTCACCCAAGGAGAGGGAGAGAATTTTCTAACCTGCTCCTTCCTCCCCCGTCTCCTTGACGAGTGAAACACCCAAAGACGCAGGTCAGCTGCAGTGCCAAGGAGAGAACCACCGGCACAAGCTCTTCCCCAAACCACAAGTAGCCCGGGGTTGTTATGGCTACTGTGAAGTTATGCGCATGCCACCGCGGACCATTCTCCGAAACCCAGAGCTAACCGAAGGCGAGACTTCAAATGGGGAACCGCTTCTGACTCAAAACAGAGCGCGCTTTTGACGGTAACCACCCGCAGCTTGTATCAGCCGTGTCCGAGTCAATGCAGGCTGAGGTAAAAATTCAAACCAAACCAATGCTTTTAATAGATATTTATTACAAAACACTGAAATACAAACTGAAAATACAAAACATTATCAAAACGGACATGCTGTAGTATCTACACCGGACACCTGTCCAGGGTCTCTCAGAGCTCTGCAGCACCCAGGGCTTCTGTGACCACACCTGGCTCTTGCCAGTCTCCATACAAAACAAATCCCGCGGTCCAGGGTCCCCAAGGCTTTAGGCGTAATCACACTCAAACGCATACTCCCTCCTCTTGAAATGCTTCTTCTTTTTCAGCTTCCCAGACCCCAAGATGCTGTAGTTATAATCAGATGTGACATAGGGAATCTCTCCCTCAACTCCTTGCTGAAGAGAGGAAAAACAAAATCAGAAACAACTTTAAGAACTCCTATCTTCAATGGAATGGGAAGCACTTTCCTCTACACCCTGACAGAGCTGACTGGTGGAAAGGAGCAAGCTGTCACCGAACAAACCCCGCTCTGGTATGTGAAACACGCGCCTCGCCCTTGTTTCTATGCATTAAGGACAATTTCCTAGAGAGATAACTATCTGCTAATGCCCAGACACCTCTGGGCACGCATAAGCCTCAGAAATAAGAAAATGGAAAACCTGCCAGCCAGCCTAAGCTCAGCCAAGCTTCCACCCTCTCCCCACACAGCTCCTACCTGACCCACAAGAACGCAGTTTGGGATAACAATATTTCCAAGGAGCAGACAATTCACTAGTCTCAGGTTCTCCGGAGGCACCGGCGTCAGAACGTGGTAAAGCTTCTTCTCCATCTCAACCCCTCGGACAATTCCTGAGAAAAAAATACAGGCGAAGTTCAGTCTTAACTCCACCTGATCATTTTGGACTGTATAACCAGATGCAGCCAAAGCTTTTTGAATAAACGGCTCTTCTAGCACCAAGAGAAGGATTTGAGACATCTTGAGAAAAACCTGCATTGCTGTATCCTGCTTTTCCAGTATCTCCGTGTACATACGAACGGCCAACTTCCCAAACCGCCTAGCCTTGTTTACTGGTACATTCCTACAGAAACTCGAGGAGCTCAGTATCAAACTCCAAGTCAGAACTGTAATATTAAATCAAGACATAGAAGGAAACTGACAGACAACTAAAGGAACTTTGCATAAGCTGCGTGGAATCTGCTTTTGAGAACATGAATCCAGAAAGCAAGTAAATTATTGAGTTATGAAAGAGCGAGAGAAGCAAGCTACAAAAGGCGCCGCTCAGTGACACTCCCCATAGCTGCTACCACAAGTTAATGAAAACCAAAGGACTTGAAGCACAGCTTGTAATAGAAGAGAATACATGATTATTCTTTTATCTCATCCCACTTTTTCTAGCTGTTTTTGAAAGAGCAGGCAATCCCGTCGCTCTGCAACCTATCCGTCAAAACATGACAGGTGAGAACGCAGCTCAAGATTTCCCAGGCTTGCTCACCGAAGCCAAGGCAGTCACAGACCGGCGTCTGCGTCAGCAAGACTGGCCCGTCAGTTTGGCACCTGATTTCATCTGGTATCCTGCAGAGCCCGACCCAGCTGGCGTTCAGTGCATACATGATGTTGGTAGGAGCAACATCGGTGTGAATAACCCTGAGTGCAACAGCACTGAAAGGTACCTGAGGGGGTAAAAAAAGAAGGAAAAACTGTATCGTCGGCTCAATGTGAATTTAGTTTGAGTTCAGATAACGCTAAGTACACAAAACCTGAAAGCTCCTGACCCACACCTACAGACAGACATTATCTCAGTGGCAAACACAACAGTTTCAACGCTAACAACTAAACCCACAGAAAACACATGCCGCACTGAGATCTCAGCAAAAACCTCACTTCTAGATACACTGAACAAAGTCATCCTTTTGCAATTAGAGAGCGTTTTCCCCTCCTCCGAAAAACATTCGCGGTAGAAGCAGAACTGTCAATCACTACAAGCTGGGCTCTCTGCAACATCTCCAAGCCTTTCAAAACGCCCATTTACCTGATATGGCACAAGACTGTGCAGCGGAAGCACCGCCCCTATGTCTGGGGACTGCAGCTGACCCAGGTAACCCAGTATGGACATGTCACGCAAGATGCCGCTGTGTACTCGCCTGGAAAAATAACCGCAACAAATCAAGGAAAGGCAGCACACCCTCCCACAGCGATTCAAACCAGATATCCCGGACGTTCCCGAGTATGTCAGGCAGTATTAGCTGCCATTTCACACAAGTTTAGCTTTTAAAACCTCGACCGCTGAGAAAATTTAGAGCTATGTTTTTATTACCTCTATGGGATCACAGGATTTAGGGCACTGTTTCAACTTTAAGAAGGCATTAATTAACAAGAGTGGTGTTTGTTTTATTTTTTTAACAAAGTCTGTTATTAGATAATGGCTCCCTTCTCTAACCCTGATGTCCACGCACCTTTCAGTCAGTTGCGAGACAGAGCAATACATTTGTTTTCTTAAATACCTCATTAGTGAAGGCTGAGCCAAAAAAAGCATTTAAAATTGGCAACAAAGACCCTAGGTCCAGGAAAATAAACATTTTGGAAACGCTCAAAGTATCAGAGAAATTAAGAAATAACGTGATCGTCATCTAGGTCTGTAAGAAAAGGGTAAGGAACCTCCCAATTAGAAAAAAAAAGGTTCCAAGTGGAAGTCATGCCCAGCGTAAAAGTAAGTAACTGACAGTAGTCATTGGAAGTAGAGTAGGGAGGAACAACCCCCTCCCCCCCAACCTAAAAAAACTACCCTACACAAACCTCGCCCAAAACAAAATACCCAGAAACCCCAAACAAACAACACCCAAACATAACCCCCTAATCAGTAAACTAGTAAGCTCTGAGCGATTTAATGGAGCTCTCGAGGCCAAAGCAAAGCAAGAGCCTTTACCGTCAGGACTATGCATGATTTTGTTAAGCCCACTAACCACTACGTAGCACTAAACTTTCTACTTACGCTTCACCTGCAACCCCTGCTCGAGGGAATTCTGGATGGACGTACAACAGCTTATACTCGGGAGCCGATGCATCTCCCTCCCCTTCAGAGGACTTCCAGTTCTCCGCTCCACTCGTACCCATCTGCTTGCATTTGGCTTGCTGTTTGCTTTTGGTGTACAGGCCCGGAGTGAGATGAACGTACTCTGGGGTGAGCGGAGCCATGGCCTTCCAGTCATACACATCCATCTGAACAATGTGACTGGGTGACAACAGCCGAATGATATCAATCAGAAGCAGCAACCCCTCACCTTTAGGGAGTAGAGAAAACACGATTGCTGCCACTACATAAACACTGTTATGAAAGACCAGTACTAGCTCAAGGGTGGTAAGCTGTGTTTCCTGGTTCTGGACTCTCTAAAAAGCGTGGTGGTGTACCACTACGATTACTACCTTCCTTCCACACCACCTCTTGAGAACAGATTCATCCTGTTTACCTTTCACCCAGCCCATGGTGTTGATGACTAAAGGCACTTCCTTCTTGTAGGAGCTGAACACATATTTCACAACATCAAGGTATCTTTCTGTGTCCTGCTCACAACTAGTCTGTCCATAATACACCATCTTACGTGGCGTTTGCTGATGAGTGAATGGTGGACCTGAAAAAAACCAAGGAGCAAACCTCTAGTAGTTTCAGTAAGTCAAATCAAAGAACTCCCATCCCTGCAGCGCCTACGTGCAATCCCTTCCGAAATCTGTCCTCTTTCCACATGCTAACAGTCCTTCTTGTACAGCCTGCACCTATGGAGAAACTCTTCTGGCACTTGCAAGACTCCATGCTAGGAGTTTTGTTTGTTCAGGCGTTCGTGATTTTTTTTTCTTGTTTATTTGTTTTAAATCACTGGTTACATATTTGTGAATTTTAGAACAACCATCTTCTGTGGCAGACTATCCATAAAGTAAACCAGTCTGGCCATATCCTTTTCAGAGAGCGACCCAAATCCACAAGACCACAAATACCAGCAATTTCTCTGGCTCTAGTTTTTTTTACACTCATAATTAACAACAGCCCCCGACCTATGCGGATCCACTTTGCATTTCTCAAGCCACTTTTACCTACGGATACTAAAAACTGGGAAAGACTTTCCCAAAGAGATCCTTCAAATCTGAAAGGCTGAAAATCCACTTTGACATGCCACAGCCTGTTCCACCACCTTATAAACAACTATCTTCTCCTCCCTTTAAAACAGAAAAAACAAGCAGGGAGAATAGCTCCATGTTACTTAGTGAGATTTTCACGTGGAGCTTAGATGCCCCTAGCAAGAAAACTTTTACAGCCTTTGTTTTATTTTCTATACGCACCTTTGACAGATGCGCCAACCTCCCCTAAAGTACAGCCTCTACTCAGAAAGCACCTTCTGAAAATGAAACAGGCAACTGCAGAAAACAGCAAAACACGTACCAAGAATTGGCTCTGTTACGTTACTTAAAGACACGCATCCAGGTGGCGTAAATTCGGTTTGACCTATGTCACATTCCATATATTCAACCGACGGAAGGCTGCAGTGAAAGAAGCCCGTATGTTAGCATCCACTAAAAAAAGAAATGGGACAGGACCTGGAACACATCAAAAGCACAATCTGATTTTGTTCCAGGTCGTCAAAATTAAATCCTTGAACACAATCAAACCACCACTTGTCTCTCTCCTTCCCCCACTTGAGGGATTATTATGCGAGAACATAAAGGGCTCACCTACAGTTCAATATTATATTACAATAGCTCCATATAATCGGAGGTGGTACTAATCAGTGTACCGCCTCTCCCACGTTAACTGACCACCCTGAGACCAGCCGTTTGAGATTTATAAACTTCATAATCCTTATTTTAAGCATGCAGTGGTCAGGAGAATAAGCTTCTACACCTTGCTCTGCCAAGAATCTTCAAAGACCCTAACAAATTATAGCTTACTGTGTGTTTTTTAAGTGTTATCACTCCCAGTTCCTTACTGAACCCTAACTACTCAGTGCCCAATTAGTTCACATACTCCAAGACAGCAATTCATTGGCATTTAAATAGAAACGTTTCAGTAGCCAACTTTCCGAAAGGAACCCAAGACAAGAACGCCTATTTTTCTGGATTTTTGTTTGTTTCTTTTTAAGAGATAAGCCACCTTCCAGTTGTAACAGCTTTTCTGAGAATCGTGGCAGGCAGTTTTTTTCCCATGCAGTACCTAAGAACTTGTAGAACATGAAAAGACTCACCGATTCAGTAACAAATTAATTAGGTATCTGTTAAATGTTGATTTCCCAGTGTTTTTTGGGCCACACACCAGAACCATGGGGACACCTTCATCTTCCGCTGGAAAAACAAACATACTCTGAAATGGACCAATGCTGTCAGTTATTCCAATGTGCCCTGTTTACATAAGTTTGTTAAAAAACAAAACAAAACAAAAAACCCCCCAAACTCCTACAGACTCTGTGATCTGACTAGGATGTATTTTAATTACATGTCAAAAAATCCGTTAAAAAGAAGCACGTTAAGAGTACCAGTGTAAAGGGAAAAGGCTCCTGAAGTAAGAAGCAAGCCCTAGCACTAAAACCCAGCATGTATGAACGCCAATTGCGCGCAGTATTTCAGATGTTGCTGGATAAGTAAGGGGGTGGTTCTTCCGCCTGCTACGAAAGAGAGTAAAATGAGAGTTTTGACTTCAGGCTGGGAAGTCCCTTTACAGCAGTGAGCTGCCTGTCTGGCAGCAGAGGCACAAACCCCCTTGAGGTGACGCACGAGCTCAAGACTCCCGCTATTTAGGAGAAAAACACAACCCTCAATCAGTGCCTGTCACAGGGCACACTCTCCCTAGTTTTAACTCATGAAAAGCCTCGTGAATTTCCTTTCTTCAGGCTACTAAAGCCCCCAACCTCACCAAGCACACGCCACTCACCACAGCACGCTTGGATCAGCTCCTCCAGGGCCAGGAACATGCTCTCCGACACCAGCAGCCCGCGGTCGGGGCTACACTTCACGATGCCAACAGATGCCAGAACGGCATCTTCTGGTGTGAAGCTGGGTTCTTCCTTTTTCTAGGGTAGAGTGGAAAAAACGCTCACAGAGGTGCGCGTAAGGCCTTGAGGCTGCGGTGCTGGACATTGACAGGCATGCTAAGCGGGATGGCCGCCTCTCGCTCTGCACAAGGCCTGTTTTGGGGAAGGCGTGACACCCGCGCTGCCGCCCAGGGCGGAGCGGGCATGACGATGCCCCCCGGGTCTCACCTGGGGCTCGAAGAGCCGCGACAGCGGCAGGTGGCTGAGCAGAAACCGCGTCACTGGCGTGTCCAGGTGCTCCAGCAACACCACGGCGCACTCCGGCGAGAACCGCGCCATCACCTTCACCCGCGCCTCTGCAACGGGGGGAGAGCGCCGCCCTCAGCCTGCGCTGAAGGACGGTGGCAGCGCCGCACACGAAATGGCGGACGCCCCGCACCGCTCCGCACGCAAAATGGCTGCCTCCCCGCACCGCACGCAAAATGGCTGCCTCCCCGCACCGCACGCAAAATGGCGGCCCGCC
>WAAD01032565.1:49358-63053 GCA_013389945.1 Fregata magnificens | reverse complement strand
GTTCCCTCGCAGGCCACCCCCCCGGCCCCGGAGGAGGCGGCGGCGGGCGACGGCCGGCGGGGGGACAGCGATGCCGAGTCCCTTCCCGAGAAGAAGGCGCTGCGGAGCAAAAAGAACCCCCCCCCGGGGAAGGCGCCCGGCAGCGCGGGGGCGGCGGGGACGCCGGGGAGCAGAAAAGGTACAGCGGTGCCGGTTGAGTGCCCCACATGTCATAAAACCTTCCTCAGCAAATATTACCTTAAAGTGCACAACAGGTAAACGCTCCGACTTTTCCTTCCCCTTGCGTTCGCGCGTAGAGACTGGCCCTGCCAGGCTCTGCCCCTTCCCGCCGGCTCTTCCAGGGGGGTGGGCAAACGGCCCTGCGTGCGCCACCGCTCTCGCCACCTCGGTGTCCCCCGGGATGGAAGGGGAGGCCCCTCTGATCACCTCGGGGCGGGGCTGCTTTGAGCTGGGGGGCGGTTTATACGTCTCCAAAACCCACGACGACTGTCCTGGGCTTCCGCTCTCGGGGGTCGGAGCCAGCCCGGCTCAAAAAGGTGGCGTTGACAGGCTCTTTCAGGGGAAGCGCTGGCTGCAGGTGGACGACGGCAAATCGTCCTTCTGGGCTTTCAGAATCGGCACGGGCTGTGGGGGAATTTGCCTGGGTTGTGGGGAAGCGCACCGGCGTGGCCGGGCGCCGCGAGGAGCTTCGGGGTTGAAAACCGAGAGCAAAGCGGGAGCCTGCAGCGAGGGCACAAGCTCCAGCTTTGCTTGTCTGCAAGGGGCGAGCGTTAGCCCTGCAAAATCGAGGTTTTGCGGAGCGCAGCGGGCACCAGCGCCTTGACTGTGCTCTGGCGGGATCAGCAAAGCTGGCATAAAAGCCGGCTTTTGGGCAACTGTGCGTAGTGGCGGGGGGGTTGTAAAAGCTGCCTGGTCCTTCCCTCTCCCTTCCCAGTGTCCTCGCCGGGCCTGTTCATGCGTCTGTGCTGTCAGACTGGCAGTGACGGATGCTTTCCGTTTGTATTCTCCCTAGGAAACACACTGGAGAAAAGCCATTTGAATGTTCCAAATGCGGCAAATGTTATTTTAGAAAAGAGAATCTCCTGGAACACGAAGCTAGAAATTGCATGAACCGATCTGAGCAGGTACGCCTGGGATCTGCCACCGGCGGCCTGGAAAGTGGGTGCCGTTTTGCAGGAGCGGAATTAGAGCCTTTTTCCAGCCACAGTCCACGTCATGCTCGGCTTCCAAACAAAAGCCCCTCATTGCCACTGTGCGGCATGTGTACCGCAGCCAAGACCCCCCTACAAGTCCCTCTCTTGATCAGGACAGCAGCGGTTTTTGTCTGATTTACCAGATGACTCTCATTTTGTCTGTTTTTTTCAAGTATACGAGGATACTCGTTGTACCGTAAGAGATCCAGATCGCTGCAGACGCAGGTTAAACGTCATAACCAGGTCCCAGTGCCTGAGTGCCAAGCGCCGGTCTGAGCTGCGGGCTTCGCGTTGGGCTCTTGGTTCTGCGGAAGCCGATGCCTCCCCCGTCTCTTGCAGGTTTTCACGTGTTCGGTCTGCCAGGAGGTGTTCAAGAGGCGAATGGAGCTGCGGCTGCACATGGTGTCGCACACGGGGGAGATGCCGTACAAGGTCAGCAGTGCCTGCCTTTGACGTCCCTACGAATGGCTGCTAGACGCCGGCACGAAGGAAGAGGGGGCGAGCCTTTCTGTTTCGGGGCAGCCTGGCCCAGCCCATCAGGGGAGCCGAGCGCACCAGCTCCCTTCCCCGGTCTGTGGCAGCCCGCCAAGCGTCGTTCCCCATCTCTGAGCCAGAACGTGCTCCAGGGAGGCACCAAGGCCAGGCGCTTTCTGCGGCCTTACCAGGGATTCCTGTTCCATGTCAGAATGGCGCTCCCCTGCCCGGCGTGCCGGCGCACCGCCAGTCCTCACCTTGCGCTGGAGTCGCTGGTTGGGGGGCAGCTGGAAGCTGACCCCCCTCTCCTGTCTTCCAGTGCTCCTCCTGCGCCCAGCAGTTCATGCAGAAGAAGGACCTGCAGAGCCACATGATAAAGCTGCACGGCGCGCCAAAGCCCCACGCGGTAAGGGGAGTGGGCGCCAGGGCAGTTTTGAGAGGGAATTATTCTGCGCTCAGGCCTGGCCTAGAGAATGGCACCCATTGTCCTGTCTGGCTCTGTTTAGTGAGGCAGGGACTTACAGAGCTGCTGGAAACACGTTTTTTGGGTAGAGGAGCAGTCCTCGTCATTTTTTTGGCTGATAGACCCAAGCGTTTTGCTTTTGTCAGGCTGTCTCATATCATGAGGCATCTTGGAGCTGGGGGTGCTGCTGCAGCCGGCCGCAGGGAGGGCCCCAAAGCAGCAGCGGCAGGCGGAGGGATGGGTCTTGGGCGGTGAGCGGGTCTGTCACGGGCGTACGCTGCGAACCGCGCCCGGGCGAGCTGCCTAACCCCGCGCTCTCCTGTGGCCTTGCAGTGCTCGACCTGCTCCAAGTGCTTTCTGTCTCGGACAGAGCTGCGCCTGCACGAGGCCTTCAAGCACCGGGGAGAGAAGCTGTTTGTCTGCGAGGAGTGCGGGCACAGGGCCTCGAGTCGCAATGGCCTGCAGATGCACATCAAGGCCAAGCACAGGTATGATGTCACCCATGTCCTCCCGTCCGTCACTCTGGCTCTCCTGGCTGCACTTCCTCCCCGGAGGGCCTGGCTGGATGGTGCTGGGGAGAGGAGTTGGCTGGAGGGCAGCAAGCACTCCCTTTTCTGGAGGTGCTGGGCTGAAACTTCTGCCGGAAATCCGATGAGGGGCCAGCCGGCATTCTGCTTTTCTCTCTTCCAAAGGAAGCGCAGGCTGTCGGCGTTTCCTCTGAGTGTGTGACTGTAGTAACGCAGGCAATAAGCGAAGCTCATCAGCCTCACTAATTCGCGTTCTTGAAGTGGCAAGCACACGGCAGCTTGCCACACTCATCCTTAGCATTCTGTTTCCTGGGCTGGTTGTAACGCCCAAGGGGCAGGAGGCTCCAGCTCGGGAGCCTGTGGCTGCAGAATAGCATCTGTGGGCCTCCGAAATACTTTAGTTTGAGACGGGTTGAAGTCGGATTTAATTACAAGAGCTTTGAGCGAGGAGCAGCAGCTAACCTGAGGGGCTGAAGCTGGCCGAGGCAGAGCTGAAGGTAACGTCTCCCCTGCCCGCAGGAACGAGCGGCCCTACGTTTGCGAGTTCTGCCACCACGCCTTCACGCAGAAAGCCAACCTCAACATGCACCTGCGCACGCACACTGGCGAGAAGCCCTTCCAGTGCCACCTCTGCGGCAAGACCTTCAGGACGCAAGGTATTCCCCCTGGGTGCGCGGCTGGGGCTGGTAGTGCTGAGCACCGTGCTCCGGCGTCCAGGACCTCCAGAAAGCAGCCATGCTGTGAAACCTGCTTTCTCTTGCCCGCTTCCTCCGGGGAGCAAAGCCACGCTCTTGTGAGCGCGTGCTAACGCTGAGGAAGGCACATTCCTGTTATCTCCATTACCCTCGCGGCACAAAAGGGGAAGAAGTTGATGAGTTTTCCCCGGTAACGGTTAGCCCGGACCAGCAGGCTGCTGCTTGTACTGCTTCTAAGCCTTCCTAACCAGCTCGGTGCAGACCGACTGCACCGCACATGTGCGGTCTTTGCCGCGGCATGGCTCGTACCTGAGCCCCAGCCTGGGGGGCACGTGCCGCGCCACTGACCTGTGGCTCTCCCCCTCTCTCCCTCCACGAACGGCAGCGAGCCTGGACAAGCACAACCGGACCCACACTGGGGAGCGCCCCTTCAGCTGCGAGTTCTGCGATCAGCGCTTCACGGAGAAGGGGCCCCTGCTGAGGCACGTTGCCAGCCGGCACCAGGAGGGGAGGCCCCACTTCTGCCAGATCTGCGGGAAAACGTTCAAAGGTAACGGCCAGGCCATCCAGCTTTTGCACGGCTCTTTAGAAACTGCCCTCCTTTCCGTGGCGCGGGTTGGCATCGCTGTGAGTGTGTACAGTGCAGTGCTGCTGCCAACGGGCTCTCACTTCCCTTCTCAGCTGTTGAACAGCTGCGGGTCCATGTCCGCCGGCACAAGGGCGTGAGGAAGTTCGAGTGCACTGAGTGCGGCTACAAGTTCACACGGCAGGTGAGGCCTTGCCCAGGTGAGGCCTTCCCCGGCTCTGGGGACCCCCGTGGAGCGTGCTGCACCGGGGGAGCTGGCCCTCACCGGGCCCCTCGTCGTGCCTCTTCCCTTTGCAGGCTCACTTGAGGCGCCACATGGAGATTCACGACCGGGTGGAGAACTACAACCCCCGGCAGCGGAAGCTGCGGAACCTGATCATTGAGGATGAGAAGGCCGTGGTGGTGGCGCTGCAGCCGCCCCCGGAGCTGGAGGTGGGCTCGGCCGAGGTGATTGTGGAGTCCCTGTCCCGCGGCTCCCTGCCTGAGGAGATCCCTGTGCAGAGACTCTGCTCAAACGAGAACTTCTCTACAGCGGATGTGATTGAACAATCGCTAATTATAACGACGACGATTCCCGAAGACTGTGAAACATAGCGCGACCGCCTGCGCACGTCCTTCCTACCAAAACACAATAAAGCGTTAGGCTGGAGCCGCTCTCTGCCACGCTTGGTCTTTTCGAGTTGTGCGTCTGCCCTTTCCCCTCCTTCCCCGCAGAGCTCCCACCCCAGGTTGCAGGGAAGTGAAGTAACAGTGAAGTTATAATTGGGTCTCAAATGAAGAAACAAACGCGAAGCTACTCAGCATGGCGACTTAAACGTCCCTGTGCTGTGTGAGGCAGGATGTGACTGACGGCTCCACCTGTGTAATACTGTTAATTGCTTTTTAACGAGCTCTTGTTTGCAGCCGGAGGGACTGCTGGCACTCTCCTCCCCTTTCCTCCAGCACTCTCCCCTTGCACCTGCCTCGGAGTCCGAAAGCTCGCAATTACAGCTCGCCTTCCTGAAGGGAGTGCAGCTCTGCCCCTTTCCTTAAACGCTTGCCGAAAGGATTGTCTCCTCCCTTAAATCTGTGCCTTATTTCTACTTTGTTTTGTCAAGCTTTGGCTAATTCTTTACCACATCAAAGGCGGGGCATGACCCGTATCTTCTCACTATTGAGATAATTTAGCTGTCAGTTAACTTGAAACACATTATGTCGCGGAGCTGGACAATGCTCTAAGCTCCTGGTTTTAGGGGTGGGGATGTACATTTGTCTGAAATAACGTGATCCAGGGTTGCCATGACAGTGAGAACTGTTTCCTGAGTATTCCCAGGGTGGGGGAAGATCACCGAGTGCACCCGCGTTCTCCGAAACCGCAGCCGTGCTCTCTCCCCTTTCCCTCACCGAGAAGGCAGAAAGGCTCCGGTTTAAACATACCTCAGGCCTAGAATGAGAAACATCACAGTAAAAACTTACTCCAGTAATCTTCCTCTCAAAGACGATGGAGAGATTTACGTAATGTGTTTTATTTAACTTGACTGCTGCAAGTAAATTTAAAAACAAACTATGAGAATAAAAATACATTATCTGTAAATGTAAAATGCCTTTGTTTCAAAGGATGGTATTTAAACTGTACTCAGAGATTCGGACACAATGAATTTTACAAAAAATAAATACAGATCCGTAACTGTTCAGCCGGTTGGGGAATTTGGGGGTGGCAGGTCCAGCAGCGAGCACTACAGTATGAGACAGAGTGTGCGTACTATTTATAGTTCAGCATAAATACTTCGGTCTGCAACGCGAGTTCAGCTGCGCGGTGCGCGCCGGCTCTGCCCAGGCACGACATGACGCCGCGGGGACGGGCTGCTTTGGCCTCGTGGGTCAGCACGCATCCCCCCCGCCCGGATCCTCCGCCAAGGGGGGGCCCGCCGCACCCCAGCCCGCGGCAGCGCCGGTTGAAAACCCCCTCCGTGATCCTCCACCGGCGCGCGGCGCTTTCAAGGCACTGTCGAAGGTTCAGACTTGGAGAACGGCCCAGATCTCATGAGCGGCTTTCCCAAGTTCCACAGCTGAGGAGCGTGGCATAAAATAGCACTCGGGGCAAACCAGGTTTTTTTTAAAGCTGTGAAGACGCTGATCTTGTGGAGATGAGGCTCTGACACTGCTCAATGCAAGGGCAAGCCAGAAGGCGTGCAATCAAGTATACGGGCTTTCCGTGTCTGAATTAAGTTTAAATTCAAATTTTTTTCCTATTGGTTAAAAAAGACAGACGGAAAAAGCGAACGCATCCAGCCAACGCTTCAGCCATTGTCACACTTGACAGGTTTCCCGAAGGTGCAACGCTCGTTTTCGGGTGAGCCGTACCACGGTTTTAGCTGTTCGCTTGTTCAAGAAACATTCCACGAGTAAACTGCACGCAGCTTCTCTTCAGCTAAGGTAGATAGCAGAAATAGAGCCCAAGCTAGCTAGGTCACTTGGGCAAGTATAAAGGCAAATCGTACACAGGCCAAAAAAACCCAGCAAACCCCAAACAAAAATAAGAAACCCCCCCCCCTAAAATAGCTACCTTCCAATCCGCAACACTCTGGCTAACTCCTACACCTTCGCCAAAACACCTCAGCAGCGTTTTCCAATTGCCCAAATCCTGAGAGCTCCTGCAAACCGGAGGCGTGACAGGCACAAGGCCCCTCCAAAGGTCCGGTGGGTTCCTTCACACAAGGTGATGTGTTTCAAAGCAATTCTGCACCCAGGTATCTAAACACCGCCAGCAATTCTGCAAGCCTGCGGTGAATCTCCTGGGGAAGCTGCGCTCCCCTTTCCCGGGAAGTTCCCCCCCCCGCCCCCCCCCAAAATCATACAATGCCGACGTGGCTCCTTTAAAACAGTGAAGAAATAAGAACTCGCCCTTGCTGCATGGGGCCTGTCTGCCCAACCCGGCGCGCTGGCTGAGAGCTCGGCACTGGAGAACCGACAGCAAACAGCCCTCACCACAAGCAGCAGCTTTGTCTGCCTAGTTCAGCCCCGCTATCGACAAGCCCTGTGCGCGGGGAAGGGAGAACGGCTCCTCCCCTAGGGCAGCAGCGGCCAGCCCCAGGAGTCACTCCTCGGGCCAGCTAAGAGGGGTACTCGCTTCTCCCCTTCCCCTGAAAGGAGGGCGCAGCTGGGGTGATCAGAAATGAAAACCATCTAGTTGTGAGCATGTGATTAAAAGATAAATAAGGGTGTTTCTTCTTCGAAGGAAAAAGTGCTCTGCTAGGAAGGGTTGGAAAACAAACACCTGCAAAAGTTTAAATGCTGCAACTTAAAAAAACCCCACCAAAATACGGGAGGAACTCAAGTTCAAAGGGAAAGGTGAAGCTTCGTAACCCAGCCTCAGTGAGATCCCTGCTACAGGACCTCTGTTCCTCCCGAAGGCATGAACGGGAACCAAGGACCACGGCGACAGGGCAGGAAGGGCCATGTTCTCCTATTAACCTCTCACCCCAACAGACCTCCAGCTCTCGTGGGAAGGCCCTTTCCCCGCCTCTGCCCACGCAGAGGAAGACATGCACACGAGGTCTGTCTTCCTCTGAGGCACAGGACAGAGGTGGGGGGCCAGACCACCATCCTACCAGACAGACCCCTCCCGAAAAAGAAACTGAAGAAAGGAGTTTGGTGGCAAACGAAGCATTACGGGGTGAAGGAGCTCCCAGTGAAAGGCATCTGACCAAAGGCCGTAAGGTGCGATGCTGCGATGCCGTTCAACGTGATCGTTTCCCTCTGAGTTCATCCCTCGGGTCTCCTCTGCAGGTAGCGTGGCATCTTCTCCCGCCCCAGAGAAGGGCTGAGGGACGCCACAGTGGAGGCCTCGCTGTCTGCCGGCTGCGGTTCCGCAACAGCACCTCAAACATTCAGAGTTTTCACTCCCTCTATGATCAGTATGTTTTTGTTTCCAAGCACCGGTTTGCCTCTGCCTTCCCTCAAAGCAACACTGGTTCTGGATAACGAACTCGCGTCGAGCCAGGGGGACAGCGCCCTCCCCTGCTAACGAAGCTCGTTAAGGTTCTGGTTGTGAAGGTTTTGGCGCTGCCTGTTCAAGTTGATGGTGTTGTCCAGCGTGATGCCGTCGTCCTCCTGCGTGGTTTCCGGCATGAACTGCCGGAATATGCTGACGCTGCCGTGCCAGAAGATGGGCTCGGGGAGTCGGCCCACCACGCTCCACGCTCGCGTCTCGGGGTCGTAGGCTTCCAGGACGTCCGAGAGTTCAAACGTGTTATCGTAGCCACCGGAGACGTAGAGCTTCCCGCCGAGCACAGCCACGCTCCCCCCAACGTGAACCTACAATTTAAAAGTAAATATACACAACAATTAGAAAGGAGGGATTTGCCCAATTAGGCCGACGATGGAGGCGTCGGGTACTGTCCCGCAACTGCTCGCTTGGACGGGCCTCAGCGCCCACCAGCTGCTGACTCTGGCTCTGAACCAGCGCTGCCCAAGCACCAGGAGGAGACAGAGGTTTCCAGCTTTGCCCAGCTCTTGCGTGCTGGGCTGAACACCCGGATACGCAATCGCAGTCTGGGATTTTTTCTTCCAGGTGACTGCAATACGCTTCAATGCACTCCATGTACAAGGGGTTATAATCTAAAGAGCACCTTGTTTCCCAACAGTAAATTAAGCCAATTTTTAACACCAAAAGGCATCCAGTAGGTCAGTAAGCATCCTACCTGAAGCATGGCAGGGATTTTATCCCATTCATTCTTCGCTGGATTGTAAACATCCACTTCAGCCGAGTCGTCTCTGTGGGAGATAACACAAAATTACTCTTCCGCATTCCGAAAAACCTCCCATCTGGTGAAGCCTCCAGTTCAACAGGCTGAAATGCTGCCGTAAGCACTTCTGCTCCAATCCCGCTACGTGTATCAGAGACCAAAGGGTTCCTGTACGAAGGCGCAGGTCTTGATGCAGACCCCAGCCTCCAGCATGGGCTTCTCCTGCGCCAGCAGCGACATTCAACCCCAGAAAACGCCTGGACCTCTCTGCTGCACCCCTGCACACGAAGCAGCCTGGCACAGACATTGCGCACGTACCGCACATTAGCGCAGGAGCACGTCTCGCATTCTCAGTGCCAGTGACCTACATCCAAAGAGTCCGAATGCCCCTTCTGAGCCTCTCTAGGCAAAGCAACGTGCTCTATACTTCCTGGTGTACACCGAGTTTTAGGACGCTGCCCAGGAGGGAAGGCAGACAAGACGACTGGGGACAGAGCAAGCTGAGAGCACAGGCTGCTTTGCACTCCCTAAGTTGGTCGCTCCACCCGAGACGGCAGGGTGAGCTGCTCCAGACTGTGAGCCCCACTCAAGAGTCCAGCGCGCAACTACACTGCTGCTGGGTCGGAAATCGCTGCGCAATCCCAAGGGCTTTCTCAAATCCAGTCTTTTTTGTCCATTTGCATCTATGGTAGGTGTGTTCACAGACTAACTTTCTGCAAGTCTGCATTTCACAGACCAATCTGGCTTTGGTGCCAACTGCTTCGCGGTCTGGAAGAAAAATTAATGCTGTTCTGGAGAGGCTTAAACCTCCATGCGCTTCAAAGTAATGGCATCCCTGCTGCTTGAGTGTTTTGCCAAGGCCAAATTTAGATGGGCTGGAGGACCGAGAGAAGAGCTGGTGGGGGCAGCGTAATCCCCCAAGACTTCTTTCACCCGCTCCACTTGCGAGACGGGAGGGCGACAGCGACAGGTGAGGGATGTTTGCGATGCAGAAACGCGCGCCGCTGAACAAGAATGCGAAGAGGACAAGGTCAGGGCAGCCGGAGGAGTGCTGTCAGTCACTCCGAAACAGTGTCACTCCTGTTACAGATGGATTCAAAAGGCTGCAAGGAATATTTTGTTCTCTTTGTATCTATTGTGACATCGCACGTTGCCACGCATTGTGCGGGTGACAAGGTATCACTACCGATTGCTGACGTGAATCTGAGCAGGGGAGGGAGTGAAAATAAATAAGAAGTCTCACCTACAACAGCAGTGTCTGTTTAGCAAACCATTACATCTAGAAACCCGTCTGCTAAGCCTGCGGCAAAGCCGAGGTGCGCACCATGGGACTTTCTGGTGCCGCTCTGGACAAGCATTCCTGAGGCACCCATATGATACGCACTTTAAAACCAGGTCCTTTACTTTGATTTACTTTTGTGATATACCTGGAACTGAACTGATATTCACCTGAACGAAACACCTTTAGCAGGGGCACATGCAAGCGAGCGCTCCAAGCCCCACGGAGCTGTACAAAGACCAACCTTTCTTCCGCAGAACTGCTCAGAACCAAGAGCCGGTACCTGCCTTGGGACACAGTGCTTGGGACTTAAACGCTGCTGCCAAGCCACTTGTACCTGGAAGAACCGCTGCTGTTCAGAACGCTCCCTGTAACTAATGGCAGCAGGCGAGTCAAACACTTCCAAGTACGAAGCTGAAAACCCCGATGGACTGGAAGGGAAACGAGGGGCAAAGGCACTTCCAGGCACTGGTGACAGTCAGGCCAGGACCTCCTCCCCCATCCCCGGGTTAGCTCTAAGAAGGATGCAGCTGAAGACCTAAGCCTCGCCGCTATGCCATATTTATAGTTATAAAACTAGTCCCACTAGAGGGGATCGTCAGTCAGAAGCTTTAGTCTGAGCTATGAAAACTAACCAAAAAACGAGTCTGTGGCTTTTATTCGTAACCTATTCCTCTGTCCTCCAAAGGTTACCTTACAGCTTTACACAGAGCAGCAGTCCGCGTGCAGCACGTGAAATGAAGGGAGAAAAACCTGACCCCGATAATCTCATTGACTCCTGCAGATGCGTAAGCGATCAGAAATCCTGAAGTGTCAATCACCAGTATTTTAAAATGGATGAGAAAAAGGAAAACCTAGAGAATCGGCTTGTGACAAGTAGCCGAACAGCTAGAACACTCCTGCCAGTATTTACTGAAAACCAGGTGACTCAAACTGCTATCTGCAAACAGCTGACCAGAACTCGGCTGAACCCAAATGAATCAAATAAAAGGTCTTGCCTAGAAGTTGCTGCTTTATGCAAAGCCAAGAGGAGATTAAAAAATGAAAGGCGTCTGGAGGCCACCACAGAAGCCTATGTTTGCTCAGAGTCAACACAAGATGATGAAACGCTTCAGCACTAGCATGCCTTTCAGTTTATTTTTAATGAAGTGGATAACCGAAGTATCTGCGCCACCAGGACAGCTTCAGATGGGTAATTAAGTCCCAATTTGGAAAGGCGCTTAAAAATAGTGACCAATCATTTCATCTTCAGTCCTCTTATCTCTGCTGAGACGGAGGATGTCCTCTCCTGCGCGACAGTTTAACGTTTTCTTGGAGCTTACTGGCTTATTTATAGCAACAAGTGGGGGGTGAACCAGAAGCCAAGAAAACTGAGAAGTCTACTTCCCAGCAGTGCTGCTGACTTCAGCCAGATTTATACCTGGCTGTTCCCCAGCCCGTGGATTTAGGTTCAGACGTTTTTACACCGTTTTAAGCATAGTTCTTTGAGGTCTAGCTACAACAGAAGTAAAGGAAAGAGGTGTGGCGGTTTACAGACCCACCTGCACCATCAGAGGAAGCACTGCCGTGCTTTCCCAACGCACTGCTCTCCTACGACCACCCGCAAAATTCGCACGCCTTCCCGGGGAAACCCTGGGCTTGCCTCGTGGGGACGTGGGGAGGGAGGTTATCGCTCCCGCTACTCACCTGATGAAGTACATGAGGCCGTTGAGAGTGACGGTCTTTGGGGCGAAGGACCAGGGAGGCAGGTGGCCGCAGTTCACGAGGGACCAGAGGTCGCTGTCAGGGTCGTAGCACTGCATCACCATGGACTCCTTGCCAGCCAGGGAGCCTATGGCAAACAGCTTGCCGCGGCACGAGGTGGTGGAGCAGTTGTCCATGGGGTACAGCATGGGCTGCAGAGCCTCCCAGCTGTCCACTGAGTGGTCGTAGCGCTCCGTGCTGTCGGAGGCGATCACATACAGCAGCCCGTCCAGGACCGTGGAGCTGTGGTATTCTCTGGCTTTCAGCATGGGAGACACCTCCGTCCACTCATTCACGCTGGAATTGTACCTCCAGACACAGTCGTACAGCCTCGACCCGTCCGATCCTCCTGCAGCACAGCATGCCACATTTCAAAGTGTGGTTTTGCAAAGGGAAGTACTACAGGGCGACGGAGGAGAGGGCTTGGCTTGGGACTGGGATCTTTGTCATGTCTTCCAGCTATGCCTTCTTAGTACTGCCCGCCCCTCCTTTTCTGCTTCCCAGGGCTGTACATTATGAAAATATTTCAGTACCGGGGGACCACAGTAGTGTGCACTGCGAGGATTTTAAAGGAAGCTTTGCACTGTTTCTTTCCCAGTAAGCCAGGAAGGATTTCTCCCACGTCAGCCCTAGTCTGTACTCAGCCACGACTCAGAACGAGTCTCCCAGGTTTGACTACCTCTGTCCTTCCAAATAACCGTTTTCTTCCCCATTTTGCAACCCCCACTCCGTCGTTATCCAGAAACCGCTGTGACGTAGCGGAGACTAACACTCACCAGCGCCTGGCTGCCACAGCAGCGTTACTGCCGGCAGCACGGAAACCTTCCAACCCTCCCCGCTGCCCGCGCTACGACGTTGATACTAAGCAGAACGACCCAAGATCCCTGCCAGCAGCAGCCTTGCCCAAGCACGGGGCTCCCGGCAGTATTGGCGCCCCCAGACCTGCCTGGGATTGCTCCAGAAAGCTCCCACAGGACGTAAGGGCATCTATACAAACGAGCTGTGTGGTAGCCCGTCATTTTTACAACTCTGCCTTGTTTTCTGCTCGTGACTAGAGAACGAACAGTTTTCTGTTCACCTGCATTTGACTTGCCCTTCAAATCTTTGTCAGCGTGTCCTGCATGCCCAGAGCAAGCTGTTCTGCAGCACCTGGCTTCCCAGGCCTTGGTTTGTTACGGCCGCCGCAGGGCTGCCACTCCAGCTATGGGGATGTAGCTCAAAGGAGGCATCTACATGCAGATTAACAGCCAAATTTACACATCCGTGTCACCTTGACAGAAGTAATTATAGCCCCAGTGGACTGCGAGGAGGCAGGATTCGTGCCGGGGAAGGTACTGTGACTCATAGGCCCTGGCTGGCTGAGGAACCCGGGGCTTTCTGACACGCCTCTCCCTCGAGCACGCGCTTGGCTTGTGATTCATGGGGCTCTGAACCCAAACACCTTCTTTGCAGACAGAAATTCAAAACCCTCTCAAGTCACTCCTGTCCCCCGGCGTGAGCGGTTAGAAAGCTCTACCAGTGCAAGATCTGTGACTTCTGCCCACGTGCTCAGGAGCATCAGTCGTGACAAAACACCTCCCGGATTGAGACCAGCTGCTAAATCTTGCACCGACTCCAGGAGTCCCTATGCCTATCTTCAGGCTGCAGTCATACTGAGCCCGAGCAGAGTTTCAGACCCTCTGGTACCCCGAGAAAAGCCAAGTCTCGCTGCTAGAACCCACGTATTTTCAATGCAAATCTCAACACCGGTGCTTTTGTGCCCCGCACGCCTTACCAGTGACGTAGATGTCGTTGCCCAGCGCAGCGACGCTGTAGCCCCCACCCAGGTGCTCGGGGAACTCGGCCAGGTAGCGCCAGTGGCCGGTGCGCGGGTTGTAGCAGTCGACGGTGACGAGCTCGTCACAGTCGCGGTCGCAGCCGCCGACGAGGACCAGGATCTCGGCCAGGCCCGTGGAGGGCCGTGGGCGCATGCGGGCGCAGGGCCCCCGGTCGTGGCGGTCAAGGCGGG